>JACCGJ010007938.1:0-13389 GCA_013407085.1 Atriophallophorus winterbourni
TATCTATCTATCTATCTATCTATCTATCTATCTATCTATTTATCTATCTATCTATCTATCTATCTATCTATCTATCTATCTATCTCTTCTCTATCTATTCATCTATCTATCTATCTATCTATCTATCTATCTATTAATCTATCTATCTATCTATCTATCTTTATATCTATCTTTCTATCTATCTATCTATCTATCTATCTATCTATCTATCTATCTATCTATCTATCTATCTATCTATCTATCTATCTATCTATCTATCTATCTATCTATCTATCTATCTATCTATCTATCTATCTATCTATCCATCCATCCATCCATCCATCCATCTATCTATCTATCTATCCATCGATCTATCTGTTTGTTTTTCTATCTTTCCATCCATCCATCAATCTATTTATCTATCTATTTATCTATCTGTCCCGACTTGGATTAAGCAGTCGAGCGCAGGCGCATCCGAGCTGACCTAATTCTAACTTACGAATGATCCATGTGTCTGTCCCATTTCGCCTAAACTGTCGTCGCAACTTTTATTCAACTCATATATACTTTCTCTTGGGAGAGTTTACCTTCAAACATTGTCGTCATCAAATGAAATGATTTTCAAACAATAGTTACCATCTTTTATGTTGATAGTAACAGTTTACTGAAACCCCTCATTGCTCCCGTTATACACATGCGCTTGAAAAATAAATTTACCCTAACATACATTTTCCACCAATATTTCCGCAACCTATGTCGTACATGGATTTATTTTCTCACGTCCTTCGAACCTCCTGGATTGAATCATGAAAGGATGATTTGTTACAATTTTGATATACACAGCATTTTCATTTTTACCGTAACTCCTGAATCTCTCTTCCGTAGGCGTTTCTTTTGGCGGAGCTTTCGATTCTCCTGAGAGCAAACGGGACCGTGTCAAAAGCGTGGTGGCCGATGCAGTGTTGAGTTTTTACAATCAAATGGACGCGTCCCTCGTGGATCTCCATGCAGACGCTCCAGAGGATGATGCCGTCGATTCGGTGGAGTTGGACGACTCGGACGATTCCTCATGTTCTGGAGATGAAAGGTATCTCTGCGTTCCGCCTTTCTTTGTTTGTTCGTTTCCTTTTGTTCTTTATTGTCAAGGGACGACAGGATAGGGCCACCTGGGATATGGTGTGTGTTTGAGATGGTCGTCTCATCGTTGAAGTCACGTGCGTTTGTGTTTTAGATCCCTGTGTACGGTTTTCTACCGTTGCTACTAGTGTTGAGTCGCGTCGTTTCATGGATTTTATCCCCTCTCGTTGAAAACTTCTTGCGTTAAAACCAGTGCATCACTTTGCAAATCTCTGTTTAACGATTGCAGATAACACCCACTAAACGCTAAATTTAACAACGGATCACCAGAGTAACTGTCAACCTTTCCTTGCTAGAACTCACGTATCTGGGGCAACCACAAACAGACCGAAAATGATGATATACAGTTCGTGCTTCATTGTATGCCATCTAAGTAAGACCTGAGCGAAAGCTGAACGATTTCGTTTCCTGGACATCTTGAACATGTCGTGCGTGGGCAGAGTAACAAATGTAAAATCAATAACTTAAGAGGGTCTGCGACAGCATTAGTTGGGTCATCTTCTATATCAAGTTGCACTCGGGAAGTTGACCTTTGTCCATTAGCACTTTTGGTACAAAGACATGTGTAAAACACGTGAGTCCTCCAGACAATTTCGAACAACTTTTGGAGACATTCCTCAATCAGAGGATTAACGGTTCCTGCTGGCACCGGCTGAATAAAAATCACACCGACCTTGGAAAAGTTGTGTTAATTCCCTGGTAGTGTTGTGCAAGAGGGGTTCAGTCTTGAATGGGACCCCATAGTCATGTGGAACAGTTTGAGAGATCGATGGTCGACGTCGGCCGAATTAAACCAACATCTGCACCATTTACCTTTAGGGCATCGAGCTCTTTAGCTAGACATGTTTAGTTGTCAAGTTTACAGCTTATGTATTCATCTTTTTCAACTGCCAGTAAGTTAAGCGCTGACAGCTACCCCCTGTTTGATGATCTCGGTTTTGAAATTACTTTCCTTTTAGACCACTACGTATGTGTAGATAGACGTTGGCATACGTGCACTCAGTCACTTGTACCAATTATTACCGAGGCGAAACTGTCGTTTTCCCCTCTCAACTCGTTAGGAGAGCGTTAACCTGGTAACCAGTTTGTGACTTAGTTTTAGCAGAAAATAGCCGTTTCACCTCAATTGGCTGTAGTTGGACTGGCCCATCGTTGTCTGAGATCCATGCGAAACGACTTCTGATTGGTTACTACCTCTGTGAGACGTGGATCAGAATATCACTCTTGCTATAGGAATCTAAGAATTTTTGATTCATCTCGTGATGGTGAGGAACCCCTGTTATGATGTGTGATAGTGAAAGCCCCCAAAGAAGCCTTCGTGCTGATGACGATCTACTCGTCCACGAAACCTGAGTGAATCCATAATGTGGTCTAGATGTACACACCACTTTCGCGGATTCCGTAGCTTTTTACGTCTCGTCTTCCCCTCGTATACTCTTTATTGTGTCCTTTAAGCATATGGTACTCGCCACCGATGTAATGCTGTCCTTGGTGATGGAGTTGGTGGGCTCGCGATGGAATAGTGAAACTTGCTGGTTCCAAGGTTGTCACGGCGGTTTTAGGGATAAGCTCCCAATTCCAAAAATGCTCCAATGGCACGCGTCTCATATAACCTCTGACAACCAAGTCCAGCTCCTCGCCTGCACGCTTGGCCCTGTGTAAATCGGTGGAACTGTTTCTACTGACAGGAGAAAGGGCGAAGGCGGCTGACTTGCGCCTTAAAACCAGCATGCTTCGGGTAGGTGGAGCAAGGCAGTCCATGAAAGCGATCCATCTAGGGGAAGGAAAACCCTTATCTCAAACATTCACCGCCTTGTGGCTACATCCGATCATTGAAAAGGCTTCAGGAGTAAACCTCGAGGAAAAATCCGGAGCCGGAGTCTCGTTAGGCATCCGAATTTTTATTCAACTTGGCTCTGCCAACTTCTGCGACGGCATCGTTGTCCAAACGTATCAGCCTAGCTGTTCCTTTGGTTCCGGTGGTGCCGTGGAGAGGGAACACTTGCTGCATGGGCAACGGCTAGTTCTCCATATTGAACTGCACTGGCGTACATCAGTGCAACTTGCTACAATCACAGCTATTTCTGGTTGACGAACTGCAACACTCGTCCAGTCGATCTGAAACGTGCTTAGTCACCGTTAGCATCCCAATCCTAATTAGCAATTCTTAACACATGTCTCCTTCTTCCCCGTGGCCACGCTCATAAACTGAGCTCATATCTTGCTGTGTACCCGGAGGCCAACACGTAAAGCCAGTGTATAGACCAATGTCGACACGACTTCCATTCATGACCAGTTGTTTAGTAGTGTCCCTTCTATTGCTTGTCTGTCTGGATGTCACCACTTTTTCGCATCTCTGTTTATTGTATCCTCCTCATCATCATGGACACCATTAAACCGTTATCAAGTAACGAGTCATCATCATCATCATCATCAAAGACAGTAACGAGTGCTTAACTGCCAAACAGCCGTCACACTTTAGAATCCTCGAAAGAGGGAGGAGAATTGGACCCCGAATACTACTCAACCTAGAGAAGATTAAGCACATACACACATTGGGATGAGGGGAATCAAAAATGAATTCAATCAAGTGTTGTGACCGAATAGAACAAGATCAGCACGAGTGCATCTTGCGGCTTTCACTGTCACGCATCGTATCAAGTTTTCCTCGCCACTTCACTTGAGAACAGGCAAGATTATTGAAACACTCCAAGAAGACGTCTACAACAAGACCGCCACTGAACACGATTGGGAGTTGTATCACTAAGGGTGAGGCCAATGCGAATTCTTGTCTCGGACTCCAAATTGAGAGCAGGCAGTTTAACAGTCAAAGACTTCATGTGCTTTGAGCCGAGTCTGGCCATTCCCAGTGGAATGATGATCATGATTGATTGCTTCCTCCTAGCCGGACAATGTCATATCGATCAGACTCCAATAATCATATCAATACACGGTACATCAACACACTAGTAGTAATCTTCATTTTCTGTTATGACCTTCAATCGCACCACATTACCATAGGTATCAGATTCTCTGGTATCAATTCACTACCTGGTGAAACTTTTGTATTTTGTATTTTCCTGATTGTGCTACTTGCTCTTATGACCGCGGTGTCTTTTCCCCGTTTAATTAAGCTCAAATTCTCCCAGTCGCAAATCGCCATGCCTACCGAATCCCGCCTCGGTACAGGCTGCACTCGATCGCTTCGATCATAGCACCCGACCATCGCGCAAACGACCTCGGCCCAAACCTACTTCATTCGAGACGGAGAATATCACCGCTGACGAAACCGCACTGTCTGGCGATCAACTGCTCATGACTGACCTTGAGATAAACAAACCTATCGAGGATCCAGAGAGGGATATTTTGAATGCTCTCCGTGCCCCTTCACCTGCTGTGCCTTCTCCCCCAAAAAGTGAACACGGGTAATCCTCTCACTCTGCGTTACGCAAATACAATAACAAGTTTCCGTCATGCATATTCACAACTCTTCTGATATTTCGTATTTCAGGTTGCCAGAGGAAATTGAAGATGAAGCCGACATTATGGAATTCCCCGAGGGTGCAGTCATATTAGATCAACTTGTGGAGGATATTGAAGATGAAGGTCCCGCATCACAAGACAAACCTACCGAGGATGTAGTAGAGGAGAAATCATCCAGCCCGAAATTAGTCTCTTCACCCAAACGCAAGTCTCTTCGCTCACTCCGTCATCGTCGCAGCCGAACTCCCTCGGACGATGATAGTTATTCGGAGGGTGAAGTACTTTCGGATTCCGACGATGAGCGTCCTTCACGACCAACGGATGAAATTGCCAAAGAACGTCGTTTGTCCGATTTCGCAGAGCGCATGGAGGTCGACATAGGCGAGGAAGAGGCGGAGGAGTTGATACGCATGGTGAATAGTCAGTTTGAAGATGAGGAACAGGCTAGCGACATTGATGTCACGGAGTTTGAAATAATGGACGAATGGGAACCAATGACCGCGGCTTTGAATGTGCTGCTTGATGGAAAGGGGGATTCCCATACGAAGGATGAAGTGCTTGCGGAAATTGAGGTAAGCCGTGGGATTACAATGTTGTTTTGTAGTTCATGGTAGATAGATTGAATTCAACCTTCATGGTCAAACTTTATTCGCACCGTCACCTTATATACATAAGCAACCTGAAAGCATAGGAGCTAGCATGCAGTCTGTCAGACCATGTGCCACTTCGCCTGATTAGACGCTTGTGCTTTCACTGAACCTACGTTTTACGGACAAACACTCGCGAGCCACTGTCATGTAGTGCCGTTTAAGCCCTCATGTTTGGGTAACTGCAAGCTAACGATGAACACAAAATGGTCGTGGGCATGCCTTACGGTATGGTCTCTGAATCTGGAGTATTCAAGTAAGACCTGAATGAATGGGGCTCGGTAGTTTCCATTTACGGATGGTCGGATGGTTTCATAAGGCTGTTCCTTGGAGCATGTTTACACGCTCCGGCATCGTCATCTTAGTCGGTCGGGTCATGTGCGTATCTGCGAACTTACTTTCATGCGACTTTCTCCTCCTGGAGGATGAGTCGGCTTCAATTAAGAGTCTTGGGAGTTTGGGTACAAAGCAGCGTCCGCAGCATCACTTGGCGTTTGTTCGAGTCAGCTTCTCTAGTCTTTGCACAACTAAGTGTGACCTGTAAGGCAGCAGGGAGTTGCCAGAAACTAACCGTCTACGAGACTGCTCCAGATTTTTCCTCAGCGTTTTCTCCCGAAGCCTTTCCCGCGATCCGGTATCCCGCGAGACAGCGGAGGGTTAAAATCAGATTTTCCTTCATTAGAAATGCCCTCCTAGGCTAACGAGCTCCATCTGTCCAAAGCAAACTGGTTTTCAGGCACCAGTCACTCGCACTCGCCCATTCTCCTGTTGGTAGAAGCAGTTCCGCCGGGCTCGGGGAGCCACTCGTGCAGGCCAGAAGCTGGACTTGGTTGTCAGAGTCTATTTGAGACGCGCGCCATATGTGGGCATTTTACAAACAGTGGCAGCTTATCCCCACTGCCACCCCCGGCTATAACAACCTTTTGAACCTATCTGCGAACGGCCCAATTTAAATAAGATTATATCTTTCAGGAGTTAACTTCAGGGAATTTCACCTTTGATGACGGTTGCAGTTATTCGATAGTCACTGTCTCCGCATCATCGCTAAACTTATTTGACATGGTGCAACTATCCGTATTCGGTAGCGAGAAACAAGGTAGCATACATCGACCTTGGCTGTTTTTTCATGTAAGGAAAATCCTTGCTTTTCTAACTCCGTTTGGTTGGCCATTCATACGCTTCTCCCAGTGTGTGTGTACTCTTTTTTCACATTTCCCCGTGCATTTTGGATTTCATTTTATCACTCCCATGACCGCTGCCAGTCGCTAATAGACTGCTTTTCCGCATACAAAGACTTTCGGTTAACAATCAGTATGAACAAGACCAAAGTCCCTTGAGCGAGGGACTGTTTCTCGCCTCCCATCATCACTGTTGAAAACTGTCAGCTCGAACCAGTATGTCATTTCACATATGTTGCTTAAACCATTTCGGATAACCTCTCACGAGACACAGAGATTGGTAAACAGATGGCTGATCAGCTGCCTTCTAGTCCTGTTTGAACTCTCGTGTCCGGGGCAACTACAACTTGACTGCTTTACTGTACGTCCGTGAAACCTGGACCATCCACGCAAGACACCACCGGAAGCTGAATATTTCCCAGTTAAGGAGCGTCTGTCGTATCTTGAACATATCGTGGATGGACAAACTAACGAATGCCGAAGTGCTTTCGAGAGCTTATCTACAGAGCATGTTCACCCTACTAATGACAGCACCACCTACGCTGGCTGGGTTATGTGTACAGAATGAAAAATGGTCGTATTCTAAAAGATCTACTCTACGATGAGTCGCAATCAGGAAGTCGACCTTTGGGCAGACAAAGACGTTTGCAAAAGGGATGTGAAAGACCTTTGAATTGACCTTACGAGTTGGGGAGAACTTGCTCTTTACCGGTCGCTTTGGGGGGGCACCTTGTAAAGCGCCCTCTACAAGCTGGGGATGAGCAGATACAGCTCTTGGCTGCTGAACGCAGATCTCACCCTCAGCATACAACTAGCATCGTTCAAACGTGTACTGTCTATCGCTGCGAGCACTGCGGGAGAGATTGTTCCTCCCGAATCGGACTGTGTAGTAATTCGAAAAGCTGTGGAGCATGAAGCAAATCATGCGCTCACGATGTACCCTGAGTGTGAATGCGCTTCGGATTATTATCTGTCTAGGCCTGGGAAACCTGACGGTATGTTAGCCCACGTGCAGTCTCTGACTGTGCGGCACTTTGCCTGGATCAGGCTTGTGCGTTCATACATTATTGAAAAATGGACAGATCGGGACAGATATTAATGGTAATAGAAAACGGTGGGTTTCCATATGCTGCTCAGTACCTGTGTCAAATCAATAATAATATTAGTTCCAGATCCGTGTAATAACCTAGGTTTTACTATGCAGCTGTTGTTTTCGCTTTTAACATCATGCTCCACTGGAATCGTTCTCTTTATCTGTCGCTACTAGGATTTGTTGATGTGCACTTTAATATGTTTCAATGTTTGATATCCTATTTCATTCCAACAGGCTATGTTCCTCCGATCCAAAGAAGCTTCCACAAACGCAGTAAGTGCCAACTCGGACCCTGTCCTCAACACCATCTCCGTTGTCATGCTGGCACTCATTTCGTTTTCTCTCAACGTAGACATCCGCAATTCAGTCGGCTGCTATGGAAAGCGTTTCCCGAAAGCTCCAAAGCTTGGTCAGTGAGGCTCTGATGTTATACGGTGAACAAATGGAGCAATTGGTTTTTGGTTACGATGTGCCCTTAACATCGGAACTCGCAGGGAAAGCGGAACCACGAGCTGAATCGCATGATTTACCCGCGGATGTTCAAGCCAGCATTCAACGTACCTCGGCTGCCTTTGCGGTAAGCCAAGGGGTCTTCTTCTAGAGAGTTTTGCTTTCCAATGTGTTTCTTTCTCACTTATCTCGTTAAGGGAAAACATCATTGCAAAACCGCTATTAATCGAAGTAATGTGTTGCTCACATCCCCCGAAATTACATTCCACTACCAATTTCTGGCTGTTTGCCGTGATCAGATGGAGACAGTAAGATTAGATTCAGTGAGCCTTCAAACAGTGGATAAGTGGTAAACAAAGTTATACTTGTATGTCACTGAGTTTGATCACCGTGGTTGCTTGTACGACCCCTCTGCAACAGTGGCATCCACGTATAACCTTGTTTACCACTTATCCACTGTTTCAAGGTTCACTGAACCTGATTTTACTGTCTCCACCTGATGACAACAAACAGCCAGAAACTGGTAGTGGTGTGTAAGTGCAGGGGATGTGAGCAAAACATTGCTTTGGTCGCTATAAATCGAGTTTTAAAATAGCGGTTCGCGAGACAACCTCTTCACAAACAAGAGCAGACGTAAAACCTCAACCGCTATTCAATGAATGATTTGTCAAGGTCGATCAAACGAGTCCAACTTTGTGAGGCCTCAAAGGGGTCGTTTGGCATGAACTCAACGTCGATAGAACAGACTGGGGACTTTGCTGTGCTTCCCGGGTTTCCTTATAAGCGATGTGTGTTTGTCATAATGTTGCGGGGGTGGAACCTGGATGTGATTGCGTTGTTTACACAAGCTTCAGGTTACTCGATGCAAGATTGAGCACGTCACCTGCCCGCGTGTCACATCCACTTGACAATTCTGTCTTGGTTCATCCCTGAGGTCCAACTGTCCAACGCTAATCGCGTTTACCCACGAATCCCACAATGCCAGAGAAAACTCACTTGGTCAAAAATGTTTATGACGAACCTGACAAAGATTACGCTTCATGCTCCATCCACAACTCTGCCCTCAACGCGTCTGTACCGGTGTTGTTCACTTAGATCTGATTTGGCAGTCGACTTCGTACCAACCTGTTTACGCTTCAAGCCCTTGCCAGGTTGGTCTTGACGAATTACATACGTCGTTCGTTAACGGTTGACTTCTCTTCATTTCTCCGAGGATATCGCTCGAACCCTTCCGATTGCTGAATTATTACTGGTCCGCGATTGTCATCGTCGGTTTTTCCTTGTTAATAAACTTTGCACCTGGTGTTCAACTTGTGTTCGCCGAGCTTGCGTAGTTGTTGTTGGACGTTTCGTCATCAGGCTAGATGACATCATCAGCAAAACTTCTTTCGAAGCGTCTTGTAGTTGGAATTCTTTGGTTATTATACCGTTTGCCTGTCCGTTCACGGTCACTCCCGCGGATTGGTGGAGTTCATGTTATGCCTTCTCCGTGAGCGGTTTCTCATTGGTCCATATGTTGCAGCCAGTTGGAGATGCTGGTTGATTGAATTTGTTGTTGAGTGCCACGCTTCCAGGAATTCTCGCGTCCGTCGGTCGTTTCCTCTGGCCAATATTCTTGCGCGGTCCCAGTCGAACTGATGTCCAAATTGATCAATATGTATTGAGATCAGTGAATTCCGGTCATGACTGTGTATGGCCAACTGGTGTTCATGTAGTCTTGTGCTGAATTTGTGACCCGTTTGTCCGACGTAGTTCTTTTCACAGTCTTTGCACGATATTCGACTGTTCTTCTTTCGCCACTTTGTCTTTCGAGTTGTTGAAGTGGTTGCGAAGTGTTTATGCTGGTTTATGCGCGATGTCGATTCCAAGTGGCCGAAGTACCCGAGCTGCGAATTCCGAGATATGTTGGATATAGGGCAGAGTGCGTCTGCTTCTGTTTTCTTCCGGGCTTCTTTGTTGTGGGCGGTTGAACCTGTTGCGTAGTATGAAGCTTCTTGGATATCCATTTTTTTGGAACACTTTGAGCAGCTATTCTTTTCTTCTCAGTTCATCTGTACTGCAGTGGGTTGCCGCTCTTTTCAATAGAGTTCTGACGCAACTACGTTCGGGTGCTTGTTGTGAAAGTTTAGTATTTGATCCGTGTGTGTGCTTTTCCGGTAACGCAGATCTCGAACGTTCCTTCGCTTGTCCGCTTCACTTGAACATCCAAAAATGGTAAACAGCCGTCAACTTCAGTTTCCTATGCACCTCCACAATCAAGAATCAAGATTTTTTGGTGATAAAAAGCTAATGCTTTACACGAACCATTGGATGACAACTATTTCAAAAAGAAAAAATTTAATCAAAATCACATTGTTAATATTTTTCTGGGTTCATGTTGCTTCAATACACCGGGCCAAATTCAGGGTTTTGTTTGACGTATGCATCCAATTTCGATTTGACAACATCAATTGTCGTTGCATTCACAACATCTTGCGGTAGCGCATTCCATAGAACCACTACGTTTTTTGATGTATTGATTGCTTCCGTTTCGGTGGGAACGCTGCCGTCTACCGCCCCCAGCCGCGAGTGTGTCTCACTCATGGTACTTGGTCGCGGTGGACAAAGTCTAATGTTTTTCGGTAAAGCACGTTTTGCTTTTTCCATTCGGACTTGACAAACTCAGCCATGCCGCTAGTTAAAAAGGTAATCCTGAGAGGTTTCGGTCCGTCTCCTTTATAGTTTATTGAAAAAGGCACCCGGAAAGTGTCAGTGATCACAACGTTAGAAATATTATGCAATGACGCAATGTAACGCCACTGCTTGAGGTCATGATACTTTACCCATTGGTGTTATTTTGTCTTGTGAGAATCGGAGGTGGTTAACGGGTGGACGAGATAAGGGGTCTATACATGACTAACGCTCAACTAAATGTCCTCTATATTCTGGGTCCATATCATAATACACGTCAGAACTGAAGCTCGGTTTGACCTTGATCGACCTTACACAATCATCGCTTTCCCGTAAACGATGCTGAATGTCAAACACTTTCACTTTTCCTTCAAACTCATGTTTTTCACCGCAGGTGTGTCTTACCGTAAGAAATCGGTACTATATGGTGTGGTATGAAAGCACAAGCCTGATCCAGGCAAAGTGCCGCACAGTCAGAGACTGCACGTGGGCGATATTACTGTCAGGTTGCCCAGGCCTAGACAGATACAAGAAAATAGAAATGGTATTGAGACTCCAGCGTGTTTCAGCATGCAGCTCACTACCTGTGGCCAATCAATTTAGCATGGCGTTAGCCACACAACACAGAAATACTGTACGATTGCTCATCCGTGTAAAAGAAATCGATACTTACTCCCCGACGACCTCACTGCTCAGTTCCCTTATAATTTTGTTTTCAGGAACACGTGAGTTCGGTCCTTACGAACTTACTCCACGCGACTCCTTGGCTAGCTGAAATGGAAGCGAAAAGTAGCGGGCGCCGAGTAACTAAATCTGTCCCAATCATCACGGGAAGAAGAGGCTCGAGATTTGCCGGTATGTTGAAAGCCTATCAGCAGGAAATTTCGAAAAGGCTCAGTGTGTCAACCGCGTAAGGAACACGGCTGTGCGTGTTGTAAATGCACTTTTTTTACAATAATTACACGTTTTTTGAAACTGCCTTTTTCATTTTACATCGCGTTTTTTATTGCTTCACATTATGTGTTAAACTGTATTGATTTTTATGTATTTGCCGACACCACCGACGTTATGCTGTTCTCGTTCTTATTGGTATTGTGGTGGGAGTATCTATGTATGTATGAAAGCACAAGCCTGATCCAGGCAAAGTGCCGCACAGTTAGAGACTGCACGTGGGCTAAGATACTATCTGGTTGCCCAGGCCTAGATAGATATGAGGAAGAAAAAAAGAACAGGAAATGGTAGTGAGACTCCATCCTTTTTCCTCATACAGCTCACCACTGATGGTCAATCAATTTTATGCACGGTGTAGCCGCACAACCCAGAATCTGCACGATTGCACATTCGTGCACATTCTACAAAACAAACCCTCTTCAAGAAACATTTTCAATTATCAATTATCACATCTAAAGTTCACGTGCACAAGTTTGTTGCTGTCTTTTGCTTCGTTTTGTTCACCGTGGTCCAGTGTTTCAAGACGTCGGTTTCTTATCTGGATGTTCACAATTGTGGGTCCGCATTTTCGGAAGGATTTGGTCAAACATACGGACAATAGTTTGCCATAATACACTCTAATTGAAAGAAAAAGAAATCAGCTTCATTTGTGTACACGATTTTTCACAATCCAAATCATTTTAACCACACAAAATTAAGGACACTTTAGAGCGGGTTTGTCAGGCGCCTCTTTAAATGTGAGAGCCATGGATTGATTAGTCAAATATCGAAGGATTTAGATAACAAGGATCGCTTGTATGCCACTGTTTTGGATATGCCGTTACGTACCAACGTTGTTCAATCACTTTTCCAACATGTTTGAATAGGGTTAAAACCTAAAGCGACCATTGGTCCACACAACTTAAAAAAAAACGACTCCCATAAGATCTATATCTGGTTACACCCTATTGTGGAAAACTCAGCAGATGGAAAGATGGTAGAGCACTTCTGCTCTCTCTACTCTAAGGACAGTAAGGTTTTACCGCATGTAGTTGAAAATGTTGAGCGGTTGCCAATTATTGAACATCTAGATACTCCCCTACTCTTGATGAGCTCAATAGGGAAATCGACCGCTTAGCCAATGGGAAGGCCCCTGGAGACAACGGAATTCCACCTGAGCTCATCAAATGCTGAAGAACAGCATTATAACAGCATCTTCACCATTTGCTTCTCCAGTGCTGGTAGGAGGAGTGTGTCACACAAGAAATGCGAGACACCAAAAGATCATCACGTATTCAAGAAAAAAGGAGATAGATCGACTCTGCAACAATTACAGAGGAATCTCCCTTCTGAATATTGTAGGCAAATTGTTTGCTAAAGTCTCACAGATCCGGCTGCAAGTTTAAGCTGATAGAATTTACTCCGAATCTCAATGTGGCTTCTGCAAGGGAAGATCAACCGTTGACATGATCTTCTCCCTGAGACAACTTCAAGAAAAGTGTCGGGAACAGCGTATGCCATTATACGCTGTTTTTATTGATTTAACTAAGGCATTCGACTACGTCAGCAGGGAGGGTCTTTTCAAAATGCTTGATCTGATAGGCTGCCCCCCAAGGCTGCTCAGACTCGTTATTTCGTTCCACTCAGGCATGAAAGACTCAGTTCATTTTAACGGTTGCAGTTCAGAAGCATTTGAAATTCGTAGTGACGTCAAACAAGGGCGTGTTCTTGCTCCCACGCTGTTCGGCATTTCCTTTGCTCTGCTTCTGAAGCACGCTTTTAGAACGAGAACAGAAGGCATTTACTCTACGCGAAGGGATGG
>JACCGJ010007939.1:0-10747 GCA_013407085.1 Atriophallophorus winterbourni
TAAATTGTCATAAAAAAATTGATAAATGAATTAAACTATGGGTGCAGTCAGGACTGCGTCGCGTACCTGTAATAAAACATCCGCGGGGAGTTTCTGCGTTAATTGTGAAAACATGGCGGAGTCATCAATGATATTTTTAGAACTAAATTCAGTTTCTTAAAAATGAACCCAATACTCAGGATCCTGTGGAATAAAACTGGGTATTGTGATGACCGTCGAAACCAAAATAACGCGTTTGGAATCACTCATGATAAACAGGAGCAATTGATGCAAAAAACAGCACGAATAAACGAGGTAAAAAATTAACTGAAAACTCCGATGTGTAGCGGAAACATTTTGACGTACCGGAAAAGATACACGAAGAATGCGTGTATGTCGGGCTCACCAATTTGTAGTACACGAAGGATTCGTGCATCACGTCGGGCTCACCAATTTGTAGTAGTCCAGATTACTACAATAATGTCCCCAAGAATGTTGGAGAAAAGGCACAGGAGATGAAAGGTTTATCGCGGAAGCCAAAACGTGTAAAGAGCGTTCACGATGCACGCACGAACGAACGGAAGTTAATAATTGTCAAGGTCAATGTTTTGATAAGGTCAACGTGGTATTTTTCTTCTTACGAATCCTTTAGTTTGTATTTATTTGATTTTCACCGGATTTCAACATGGTTATGACTAGAAAATCTGCAAAAGTAGATAATACAGCACCTACTGTCACGAAGATGCAAGGGAATCGGTGCCCCGCTGCTCGCTCAGGGAGCTTTTGTTTTGTGTGCGCTAAACAGGTTGCTGATAATGCAAAAGCAGTACAATGTGAAATATGTCTCAAATGGATGCATATTCAGTGCGGAGGAATGAAGCCAGAGACGTATCAGTGGCTTCAGATTATATCATGCGATATTATTCGGACTGTATGTAAGAAATGCCTTCCACCATCAAGTGTTAAGCACGGAAGTAGTCAAAATAAAGTCGTAGCTGCATCTACTAAAGCCGCTAAAGTGCTTGCTGGAGGTGATATAAGCATTGATCTAAACTCAGCTGAGGATAGACACCACCTATCTGTGGAGAAAACTTGTATGCCATTCGATTCCTCGACTATAAGCCGTTTACAAAATGGTATTAGTATCGAGGATCCATTGAACGCACAGGAACTGTACGTTTGCTCGCCTTCAACACCGTTTGCTCAACAGTCAAGAAGGAATAAGACTTATGCGGATGTGACGTCGAAGGGTCTAACCAGTGATCCGGGCTATGAAATATTGTCACGGTGATTGAGCAAAATAGAGGCTCAGGTAAATGTAGTGGAAGAAGTACCTACTTCTGATAATGCTTTTAGATCTCCGGTCTCAAAGAAGCCACTTTTGGATTCTCGGAAGCGATGACTTATTATGGTAAATGTTCCTGGGCAAACCGGGGACATGGCTGAAATACGCTTACAGCAAGAGCGAACTTTCCTACAATCAACTTTTTCATAGCTTTTTGACCAAGGCGAGGAATGAGTTACCATCATTTCTGCATTCCGACTTGGCCGGAAGAAGGAGGATGATAAACTGCGGACGCTGAAAATTGTTTTAGCTTCGGAAAAGCAAGTCTAGATGGTACTAAGTCGCGCTCATCGTTTTAAGGGTGAGCCATTCAAGATACTACGCGACCTATCTCCTGAAGATAGAATCAAAATGGAAACAGCTACCCAAGAAGTGCGAGCACGCAGGGAAGCTGGCGAGGTTGATCTCCACATTGTGGATTTTCGGGTAGTGAGGAGGAGGCCGCACATTCGTTGGAAGCCGCTGTCAATTCAACCCCAGTTAATCATTCTGTGAAGAGATTTCGAGTATTGCATTTCAATGCGAGGAGTCTACGCAATAAACTTGACGAGGCTAGTGAAATTGCCTGTCGGCGACAGCCAGATATCATTGCTGTTACGGAATCGTGGTTAACAATGGATATATCTGATATGGAGTGCGCGCTACCACACTATACGCTTTTCAGAAGTGACAGAGTAGCTTCGAGATCTACCGGTGGCGTTGCCGTATACTTCAAAGAGCACCTGATTGTGGAAGTATTGGAAAGGTTTCAAAATGTTGCTGGAAATGCCGAAAGCCTCTGGTGTAAGGTGAAGTCTAGCTCTGGAGCTGCATCACTTGGGGTCATTTACCGCTCACCTGGCGCTTACGTTCCTGTGTTATGTGATCAAATCAAACGGTATGGTATCACTGGTGACTGTATCGTTCTTGGAGACCTGAATGCTCCTGATATAAACTGGGCGGATTTAGTTTCGAGGGGTGAACCGTTCCAACGAGAATTCCTAGATACGATTTTGGAGCTGAATTTGGTGCAGGATGTAAACGATCCTACGAGGATATGCGTCGGGCAAGTTCCTTCGATATTGGATTTGGTGGTCACACCTAGATTCTCTGATGTTACGAATCTGTCTATTGAGACCCCCATTGGCTGCAGCGATCACTGTTCTTTATGGTTCGTTTGGAATCGGGGTCTTCAACCGAGAATACGTACGCATGCCCGGAGAAACTACTGGAAATTAGACACAACGAGTCTAATCACGTCTGCAAACTCGATGGACTGGTCACTCCCTCTATCTACGAATATTGATATCTGTTGGTTGAACTTTTTAGGTAAAATAAGATCGCTTGAAAATCATGCCACATGGATTGATGGAAGATCCCCGCTAAGGGACCGCCGTGGTTTGATAACGTTATCCGTAAATACATGAAAGTAAGGAAGCGGTTATGGCGGAAGTTTTGTTCTAGTGGATGCACCGATGACTATGTAACCTACAAAGTTATCCGCAACAAGTGCACCTAACTCAAAAGAGAAAAAAGGCAGAACTATGAAACTCGCTTGGTGGACGAAGCCAACTCGATGCCGAAACGCTTGTTTGCGTACATAGAACGTAGAACAAAAGCTTCTCAACGAGTACCCTGCTTGAGATCTATGGGAGGTTTGACTTAACATGAAGATGAACCTAAAGCAGTTCTTCTTGCCGCTCAGTAGAATTCGGTTTACACAGAGGAGACGTTTCCCATTCATCTGCTTCATGAGAGCAACGCTAAAATGCCGGATATCTCGATCTCGCCAGAAATGGTGCAGTATTCACTAGAACGACTCGATGTACACTCAGCACCTGGATGGACGATATACACCCAATGCTTTCAAAGGTATTGTCGAGTATCATACATAAACCGCTGGCGCTAATCTTCAATTTATCCCTGAGGTATGGTAGGTTACCTAAAGATTGGAAGTACGGCATTGTCAAACCAATGTATAAGGGCGGTGAAACCAGTGATCCGGCTAACTACCGACCGGTAACCCTCACTTCGGTAGTTGTGAAGACTCTGGAACGACTGCTGAAGAAACAGATTGAAGATTTTCTACTTACAAACAGTCAGTTAACATCAGCTCAACATGGTTTTACGCCAAGACGATGATGCTCATCCAATCTCATCACTGCTCGCGAGCACTGGTGTGCTGAACTTGATCTGGGTCACCCGGTAGTCACTGCCTTCATTGACTTCAGTAAGGCTTTTGACCGTGTTAAATTTCAACGTCTATTGCTCAAGCTCCGTGCTGGTGGTGTAACGGGACCGGTTCTAACTTAGATTGAAGACTTCCTTGTTGACCGTCATACACAGGTCGAGGATAACGTAGTCAAATCGCAGGTTACACGTCCAACTTCCGGGGTTCCGCAAGGATCTGTTCTCGGCCCGTTTCTTTTTAAAGTATATGTTAATGACCTCCCCGACTCAATGAATATGAATTGTCCACTTTGTCCGCTTGTAAGAAGCTTTGCTTCGCCGACACATTGTGCTAAATTCTTGTAAACTAAAGGAGATGGAATCCATACGCATTGAATTAATATTTAGATTTGGGAGTACAGGGTATACGCTGGTATTGAATGACTGACTAAAATAGTTCAGAAAAAGCTTACTTATTGCTAAAGAGTCTGATGTTGATGATTCCCTACCATCATCGTTGAACACAAGTGTAAAAATTTCATGTTTACTTAGGTTATACCGAGATCTCGTTAGACTGTTCAAAGACTTGGTCTTTGAAGCACTGTTCAGGGCCATTCTTTCTTGATTCTCGATGAATTGTAATTTGATTGTTGTAAAAAAAGCTACGAAGTTCCTTGAGACATAAAAATGAATAAAAGTCTGGTGTGTGGTTCATAAAAGCAGAAAGACGGGCAATCTAAGATGCAATCTACTAGATGTTGACCCGCTCTGGTTACGCAGAATTCGACTTAATCTTTTTTTCTTTCGAATCATCACAGAGCACCAAGTTGAGTTTAGATCTACCGTGCGCTTCCAAGATTGCAATCGTTCTGTACGACGTAACCGAATAAGGCTATTACATATTCCCCTTACTCGCACTAAAGTTCGACAAAACTTCTTTTTAATTAGGTATGCGCATCTTTGGAATTCTCTCCCACTTCATTTCCGCATGTGCACATCTACAGGTAAATTTAAAACACTCGTAGATTCTCTTACTGCTCCATCGCTATGCGAAATTCTCAAAATAAACACTTCTATAGACAATATATTTTGTCACGGTATTCCTGATTATTGAAACAGTTGTATTTTGTACATTAGCACACGTATAGAACTGTTCACAATGTCCAAATTACATGGTATTATTAAGTGTCAGGTTACTTAGTGTCTATGTATGTTACATCTATTTCTACTCCACCCCTCATATCTGTCTAGCCATGGGCAATCTAACAGTATCTTAGCCCACGTGCAGTCTCTGACTGTGCGGCACTTTGCCTGTATCATGCTTGTGCTTTTATACATACATCATACATACATCAAAACCTGGGACTAGTATTATATGTACCTTTACTTATTGTATCTCTTTAGGCTTATCTTACCCCCTTTTTGTTTAAACATATTTATCCTTATTGTTTCAATTCAGGTTTCTATCGTAAACAAATGTCTCTCTAAAAAACATTTCGAAACATCTAAAAAAAATTATTTTTCTGATTATCTATTTATAACGCTGCTGTAGTGTCAGGTTACATAGGGTCTATGCATGTCTCGTCTTAGGTTGGGACTTGCATCACATTTTTCTATTTGTCACATTGCCTTCCATGACACTTTCTATACACCATTATGTATATATCTGTCTTTTATTTCATATGAGGCTTATAAATGTCACATTTTTATCCAAACTTGCAAAACAATAAAATCAACTAAAAAAATGAAAAAGTGAAAAAAAACCTGAAAATCATTATGCTTTTAATGTACATTCTTATTTTTTTAAATAATGAACTATTCTACTTTGATGATTGATAGACCGACTAGAGAGGGCAATATTCTTGACATAGTCTTCACTTTAAATATTGATCCAACCAACTTACTGATATTGCCTTTTTCTCTTGAATGGGGATCATAAAATATTATCCTTCCGTCTACCATGCACTTGCAAACCTACCAATGAAGTCAGGACTCTTTACCGTTACAACGATTGGAACCTACTCTCAAAACTTGTAAGGATTGTAGATTGGTCTCAATTCTTTGTTTTAAATGAATTTCTAACGATATCTCCTACATTCCATTCGAAAATTATAGGTTTAATCGACAGAGCTTGCAGTCCTAAAAGTGCATGAAACAAACTTGGCTCGAGAAAATGGAAAAGAAAATAAAAGAATGGTCTACACTTGCAATAAAAAATAATGAAATTTTTTCTCGTTGACGTTCCTGCGAACTATTAATTGACCACAGACTTATTCTAGACCCCACATTGAAAGCATTGATAAGCTAAAATCACTTAGCAGACTATTTAAATCACGATCCGTAAACTCAACCAGCAACGTAGATTGTATTATTCAGGATCAAACTTTTAATTCTGAAGAAATAAGAATTACAGACCCTAATACAATCTGTGAAAATTTTCTTAAATATTTCAATACTACATACAATACTTCCATCTATGAAGAGATCACTAGAACATATCGGACACCTAGTGTACTAAACACTATATGCATAAATTTGAATGACATTCATGAAGCCTGCAAGTAAACTAAGTTGAGTCTCAAGCCAGACCTAGCAGGCATTCCACCTGCCATTTGCAGAATTGGTGGTGACGATTTCAAACTTTTTCTACTGAACTAATTTAACACTTCAATCGAATCTGGAATCTTCCTTTTACAATGCAAACACTCTGTCGTTACACCCAGACATAAATCTGGCTCGAAGCACACGGTATCAAATTGTCGCCCAATTAAGCACACAGCAATACTATATAGATTACTTGAAAAAATAGTATAAAAACCTATCTTAAATCACTTATCTCCAAGTTTCTTCTATAGAGCTCAACAAGGATTCCTAAAAAAATCTTGCATTACATGCCAGCTTGAATAGCTAGACTATATTACTTCATCGATTGAGGAAGGTTTGGCAGTTGTAGTTGTCTTCCTAGACATAACTAAAGCATATAATACTGTCCCTCATTAGTTATTATTATTGAAACTTGAATCATATGGCATCGGTGGTTATCTTCTTCCCTGGTTAACTTCTTTTGTTATAGGTCGCAATTACTCCGTTGAAGTTAATGGCCAAAGATCTCGCAGCCTTCCTATTCTAGCATAGTTTTAGAAAAGATACAACGTTCTTTCTCAAAATCCATCTTCGGTTAGACCATCGAACAATGTTATGGAGAAAGATGTATAAAACTGAACCATGATCCATAGTGGTTTCGCAGACTCAAGCATAATCTCATCTTATTCCTCAAAATACTGTCAACGGATAATATAGAAATAAGTTCCAATCTTCATATACGACATGATTCTAAGTATATACTTTGAGAAACAGTGGAAACACTATTAAATTACCAAGGTTTCGTACTAAAGTGAGGAGCAATTTCTTCTTGAATAAATATGCTAATATGTGGAATCTCCTTCCAAAATATATAAGACTCATTTCCTCTTTAAATGAATTCGAATCACATCTGGCTTCATTTCTTACCATAGATAAAAATTTCAATCTTCTTAACTTTGATGTTCTACCTGATCACCTATATAATAATGGCATTCCTGGGTATTGATAATGAATAAATTTTAATAACGTTTGAAACAACATTCTCTCGCTTTCGAGTATTTTCTACACAGCACAATTCTGAATCAGCACCCAAACGAAACGGGCCCCCAGACCTCAACCTAGTGGTATAAATTACCTTCGCCTAGCGGACAGGAAAACGTTTCATATTCAGCAAAGATAAATTTATTTCGAACAATCAAAATGAAAAAGTTTGGAACAATAACAAAAGAGATTCTTCACTTATCCTCGTTGGACTTTATCCGTTAAACATCAGTGCTTCCGGGATCATTCATTGACTTTTCATCGCAATACTTGTGTTTTGTACTATATAAGATCACGTACGGACTATTCAAAAGCGATTTTTAAATACTGTTAACTTTATATTTTTAGGACGTTAAAATCCGCTGAAGAAATGACCTTGAAAGTTGTTTTCGCAAATGTTCACACTACAATCTGATTGTACAAACCTCTTGGAAATTATTGATCATGGTTAACATGCCTTGGATTTCCAAGAATAAAATTTATTTTTTCAATTCATTTATTTAACTCTGCTAATAAGAACCCTAAGAAGTATTTTAGTTATGTTCAGTCTAAGGGTAAGCCAATTTAGAACATGGGTACCTTAATATTAGACAATGGCGAGAAAGCCAATTCTGTCCCCGAAAAGGCAGCAGCTTTGTTGGATTATTTTGAAAGCGTACATACAATGGATGGCGGGGATGCCATTCACTCAGTCGCAACTTTTAGTACGTAAATTTGTGCCTCTCTGAGCGAAGTAGTTTTTTGCACGGATAATGTCGCTCGTATACTAAAGAATCTAGACGGAAATAAATCTGCCGGACATGACGATTTGCATCCTAAAATTGTTAAGGAAATATCTGAAGTACTAGCAGAGTCTCTCTGTGGGTTATAAAACGAATCGCCTGCAAAGGCATCCTACCAGATGACTGGAAAAAAGCAATTGTCGTACCCATTTCAAAAAGAGGTTGCGCAAACACAATTAAGAATTTCCGACCAGTAAGTTTGACTAGTGTTTTATGTAAAACATCGAAGAGACTTATCACGGATCGGTTGTGCAGCCACTTCGTGCATAATTCATCATTAAGCACAGGTTCAACATGGCTTTCTTAAAAGAAGGTCGTGTCTCTCGAATCTTTTATGCTTTTTAGATAGAGTTTCCAAGACACTGGATAAAGGCGGACGGGTAGAGGTCTTTTACTTAGACTTTAGTAAGGCCGTCGACTATGTTAGTCACAGGTCCCTAGGGATGAAGCTCGCGGACAAAGGCATGTCTGGTCATCTTCACGACTGAATAACCAGTTTTCTTCGTGATAGATCATTCCAGGACCGTGTAGGCGATACTCTCTCACTCACTCACTCACTCACTCACTCAGTCCTCTCCGTGCCGGCTGGCTCTTGAGGCGACGACAACCCCACGCCAATGGTTCCGGTCTACCGTTGCTTCTGTTGCCGTCTTCACCGTGAATCCTTGTGCATGTAGTTCGCGTTTCAACGTTTTGCGCCAAGTTTCCTTGGGCCGTCCCCTTTTTCCTTTACCTTGCGGACGCCAGTGAATGGCTACCTTCTTATGCGAACTGGGATCCATCCTGCAGACATGACCGAGCCATCTCCACCGTCGTCCTTTGGCTACGGTAGATACCACCTCCAGACCAGTTTTTCACAGGAGCGCTTCATTCGAAATGGTGCGGCCGAAAAATCTGTAGAATCCTTCTCAAGCACTTAGATTGAAACACGTTCAATCTGCGCTCAATGGCAGTGCTCGTCTTCCAGCATTCCGATGCATACAAAAACACACTCAGAACGGTGCTCTCGAAGAGTCTGATCTTCGTTTTAATGCTGAGAGCGGGGAATTTCCAAATGGAATTCAGCATGCAGAATGCTTGGTTCGCCTTCCCGATCCTTCTCCTGACCTCATCTTCACAGTCACCATTTACAGTCAGTTTGCTCCCAAGGCAGACTGTATATGTAACCTCACTGAGCGGTTGACAGTCCGCGAACACTGGTGGTTGCTGCGAAACATTATTCCGCATTACCTCCAATTTGACAACGTTAATTTCTAAACTCACCGTCTTGCCAATTACGAATAGTCGATCGCTCTTGCTCCGGATGTCACTGATTTCGCATGCCAAGAGGGCAACATCATCCACAGAATCCAGGTCTTCTAGCGGTCCCGCTTGGGTCCATGGAATGCCTGCTGTCTTGCCATCGGTCACCTGTCTCATAAGCCAGTCTGTTGTTAGGGAGAAGAGTATCGGTGAGAGGATACATCCTTGCCTCACTCCCGTACGAACCTCAAACTTCTCAGTGAGCATTCAATTGTGAGCGAATTGGCATTCAAACTTCTCATAAAAGGCTTTTATGAGATTTACTATATTTGATGGTATACCATAATGACGGAGGATTTTCCATAACACTGGTCGGTGAACGCTATCGAAGGCTTTCTGGAAGTCGATGTAGTCCGCACATAGCTCTGCATTGCATTCAGGTGTCTGCTTCAGGATCTGACGGAGGACAAAGATTTGGTCAATGCAAGATTTTCCTTGTCTGAACCCGGCTTGCTCTTGTCGTAAAATGGATTCAACTGCATTGAAGACACGTCAGAGAATGATGCGGCAGAATACTTTGCTCGTGACTTATAGAAGCGTAATACCTCGCCAGTTGGTGCAGTAGCTCAAGTAACCTTTCTTGGGAAGTTTGATTATAGTACCGGTATCTGCTCAGTATCCCAGATGTTCTGGATGTTCTCGTAAAACTTTTGGCGTCTCTACGGTTTCCGCCTTGAGCAGTTTGGCATACACTCCATCGTAACCTGGTGCCTTCCCAATTTTCAACCTCTGGATAGCAAATTGCACCTTTTGAAGGCTGATAGGTTCTGTGTTGACGTGAGGTCTGTAGCCTCCTCATGTATATCGACGTTGGTTTGAGGCGGTGGGCGGTTTAGAATGAGCTCAAAATGTTCTCGCCATCTGACTAACTCTTCTTTCGCATCAGTTATTACATCTCCACACTGAGTCCTCACTTGTTGATTGCTTGCCTGACTGCGATTGCAGAGCTTTCTATTATTCTGATATAACGTTCTCAGATAATTCATTCAGCACGCCTCTTCTGCTTGTTGTGTCAGGTTTTCCAAAAACCGTCTTTTGTTTTTCCTCGCTGATATTTAAACTCATTACCTTTCATTCTATGCTCTTCAGTGATTGCATTCCTTTCATTGGACGGTTTCTTGCTCAGCATGCGTTTTTTACATCTTTTCTCTCTTCTATGAAATGCCATGTTTTCGACGAGATCCACGAGGCTTTGCCCCTCTGTCTGCACCCGAGGACTTTTCTCCGACGGCCTTCAGTGTGCGGTTTAAAAAAAATATCAATCGTCATTGAATCCTTGGGCCGGGCGCTGATTTCCTCTCTCAGGATATTGTCAAAAGCTTTCCTCGTAGCGTCATCGCT
Source organism: Atriophallophorus winterbourni (assembly GCA_013407085.1). Classification (NCBI taxonomy): domain Eukaryota; kingdom Metazoa; phylum Platyhelminthes; class Trematoda; order Plagiorchiida; family Microphallidae; genus Atriophallophorus; species Atriophallophorus winterbourni. Next base: position 10,522 of record JACCGJ010007939.1, read on the forward strand.
CAGCTTATTCACATGCAACCGTGGGCTGCGCTGAATTCTGATATTTGCCCTTCTCAGTTTTAAACAAATCTTTCCCACAAACAGGAAATGGTCGCTACCAATATCGGCACCACGCATGACCCTCACATCTTGTAACGAGCGCCTCCATTTACCATTTATCATCATGTGATCAATTTGACTTTCTGTTCTGCCGTCCGGAGAAGACCAGGTTATTTTATGGATGTTT
>JACCGJ010007940.1:0-14053 GCA_013407085.1 Atriophallophorus winterbourni
ATCTTGACTTTTCTACAATCGGGAGCAACCAGGTCACATTTTTGTTAATGTCTTCCTGTAGGCAGTCACATTGCTCCAGCGTATATGCCGAAGCCCTAAGTTTAAGATTGTCTGCAAATAACAAGCACTTTGATTGGATCATGTTTGGTAGATCATTAACAAACGCCTTGAACAGAAAGGGACCAAGAACGGATCCTTATGGGACACCGGAGGTCGCATCTCTAGGCTCATAAAAAGCGTTATTCAATCATACTCCATTCGTCCGCCCAAACAAAATTATCAATCCATTCAAGCAGAGAACCGTCAATGTTCAGTGCCTTTATCTTCGCAATCAAACAGCGATGTGGGACACGATCGAACGCTTTGTTAAAGTCGTTAAAAATTACATCGACTGAACCACCTGAATCGATTTGCTCGCATCAGTGCTCATGCGCTGTTAAATGATTCGAAACATATGATCTGTGTTTGGTGAATCCATGCTGCTCTGCAGTTAAGGTTCTCGATTTTTGCATAAAAATCTATGATAGAAGATAGTTCTTTAATTAGATGCGGAAGAATCCCACCCGGACCTGGGCAGCATTGTATGTCAATGAAATCCTCTGCTCTAACGTACTGTTGACAAATATGGGGATGTTAAGATAAATTGATGTTTTGTCATTGCTAGTCTGCCAGTATCTCAATCGACGCTCATTCTCCTGGGTTTGCCTGACGCCATGCTTGTGAGTTCATGAATACCACGTGGGTAAATTTTAAAACACCAATTCTCATTATCTATGATGATGATGATCGTTTGTGAATTTTGGACTGAATATATTTCCTCACACATGATCAAACAATTACTGTTTCTAAACCATGTCCTCATTCGATGACCAGCTGTGAGGTTCTCACGTCATATGCAATTCTTTACCACAATGGGTTTCTTGCAGTCAATGACGTGATAAAGTAGCTCACCGTAGTACTAATCTCAGTTGGACATATTTATTTACCTTGGTGGAGTACAAAAAATCCACCTGGCAGTTGGATGGAAACATTACGCAATTTGGATGCAAATCGAAGTAAATAGCGCCAATGTAGTTTATCTTGTGTGTCATAACTTTTAATCCTATATCATTGTACATTATATTATAAAACAAGACGTCTTGTTTTTCGCGCATTCGCATATTCCGCTCATTGGCTTTATTTTACACGTTCGCTTATCTGCTTCTCCTTTTTCATGTTGCTTAGCACTCTTTTTGACTCGGGTCTGTGCTTGATGATGATGATGATGGTGATCGGTTTTTTGATGTTTTTCGACACAAGGTGCAGGTATGTAGACAGGAGACAGATTTAATGATAGGCGTAACAGTAGGGAAGTGCCACTAGTAATCTTCTTCTTCTTCTTCATCATCATCATCATCATCAAAGCATTACACCGGTAGCACGTATCGAATGCTTAACTGCCACACAACCATGAAAAAGTAAAATCCTAAAAGATGGGGAAGGGTGGGACTTAAATTGCTACGGGGTCTATGGAAGTTTTTAAGTCGGTCATGGTCGTTTTCGAACGCTTTCCATGAAAGTTTGGTTGAGGCTCCGTCTCCTGGACAACTTCGAAACGCCCATTTGTGTAGCGTTCAAGGTTAGCACTTTTTGAAAGAAGCGTAACTCTGTACAGCTGGTTTATAAATTCTACCAAAATCGGGCGAGCGCTACTTGCAGTTGGGTTCCACCGACCTACACGATGGACCCCTTTTACCTGCAGTTGATGACCCCTGCCATGCAAAAAACATCCCGAACCCTTGAACGGTCTATTTGTCGTCGGGATTTGCTTTCGCGAATCAGCGGCTCTCTTCAATTTAGAATGAACAGAGTACGAGTTAGCCTCGTTTCCCCTATTCTATTAGGTCCAGCAAGCTTACTAACTTGCTCAGCCCTGGCATTATTTGCCTTTCTTAAGCAACGTAGTAAGATTGTTGCGAATTTACTTGACACTCATCCTTAGCAACGGCTTTATTCATGCGGTTCTTTTGGTTTTGGATCCCTACCGATGGTATTTCGGATAGCACCAGATTTTATTAATAAGGGTGTTTTCTTTCGTACTACTTCGTCATACGACAACGGAGAATTTGTAGCTTCTGCTACAATGTTGTCGTTCATACTATGGGTTGAGGTCCTCAAAAAAGCTCAAGTTCAAGGTGCACATAAAGGAAGGTGGCTAGAAGCCAATTACGTACCCAGATTTCTTCCACGATATGCTGTTAAGCACATCGCACTCCGGTATTGAGTGTGCAGTTCGGTTATGTTACAATCAGTGCAGTTCAGTTTTCACAGGACAGTAAGTGGTAAACTAACCAATCGAGCAACCAGTTTTTCTTTATCTGGAAAGCTACAGAAGCAAGAACGCGCAGGAACATGATAATCCAAAATTGTATTCGTCAGAACATTAACAACGATTAATAATATCGGGCAAAAAATGCGTAATATTTGATCAATCACAATAGTCCAAATTTGTAGTCACAGAGGTACTGAGGTACAGGCACACCTACCGGGCACGCACATGTGGTTGGTCACAATATCATCCCCTTGGTGAAAACGACCACCATTGATCCCACCCGTACGTGTAACTGTTTTACATATCGATTATGATGCGCATCTTTTCTCTGCAACTCATAAGCTGATCGGTCTGTCGTACAATATTTTAGAAGAGGTTTTGCCCGTAGCATAATGTTGACACGTTCTATAGAATAATAACATTTTAATAACTGCGTCATTCCAAAAATCTTCCGCCGACCGTAAGCCTTGAATATTTTTTTATGATAATCGATTCAATCGTTCTACCAGTATCAGCATCATTATCAGTATCACGGGGCGATTGTCGACCAAGTCGAAACGAGTGCCCAAATTCTTTCGGATGTGTGCTTGAAAACACTCATTAGCAGAGGGATAGTTAGGTTCAATGTATTTGTGTCGCAATCTGCCCAATTCCCACTAAGCAGACCACCTAAATTTTCTGTAATAGTAGTTCCGAGATATTTCACTTACTGAGCCGAAGCAATCCTGAAGGTACCTTCACCGACTTATAGTGGCATCTTAGCCAAATTAATCGTCAGAACACATATATTAACCAAATTTAGTGGCAAGTCACATGTCTTTGTACATTCGATTACCGTAAATACCCGCGTATAGGACAATACCATGTATAGGACGCAGTGGATATTTGACCCTGAAAACGATGGAAAAACTGTGTACCATGTATAGGACGCATCCTAATTCTAATCCTTAATTTCCATTAATTTTTATAGAAACGGTGAACTTAAGTCAATCACGGTGAACTCCATACAATCGCTATGATCGTCGTGCGTGCTGATTGCTGACTCATTCATCCTGTCAGTCAGCAGATGTCTGTCTAGCCTATGTAGACTATCGTGGAAAGTGCACTTCTCATTCTTGGTCGTCATGTCGAATGATTGGATGACATTTTTAAGGGAAAGTTTCTGCTCCAACGAGAGTCAAATACTACTCCATGATTGGTGGATATTACACTTTCATGATATTACACATCGGCAGTATAAATATTCTACCTATTACCGGTGTTTTTAAAGATACAGTTCATTATTACCCTTCAACATGACAAAGAGAAAACGACAGAGCTATACTTCAAACCTTAAAATGGAAGTGATCAAGTACGCGAAAGTACACGACAATTTGGTCTGACTGAATGCGTGATCAGAAAATGAAAAAAAGTCGAAAGTACCATTCAAGAAATGCGAAAGGTGAAGAGGGCGAATAGAGGCTCGAAGGCTCACCACCATAACATGGAAAAGGCGCTTATTAAATGGATTCAAGATACTCGTCGAGACTGTCTGGTGGTCAGCACCACTACCGTTCGTTTACATGCACTACGATTGGCGAAAAAGCAAAGCATTGCAGATTTTAAGGCGTCGATGAACTGGTGCAGGAGATTTTCTGGAAGAAATAACCTATCAATAAGACGGAGAACTATCATTAGTCAGCAACTACCCAGCGACCACGAGGATTTATTAATGAAATTTCAAAGTTATGTCATCAAGATGCGTCAGAAATACGACTACGACATGAGCCAGATTTGAAACGCCGATCAGACTCCGCTGACATTCGACCTGCCATCCGAGACAACAATAAGCATTAAAGGTGCAAGGTCTGTCACTATGAGATCGACTGGAAATAAAAAGAACTGGTTCACCGTGATGCTTGGGTGTATGGCTGATGGCACGAAGTTACCACCGTACGTCGTCTTCAAGAAAAAAACAATGCCTAAAAACAAGTTCCTGATTGGTATGATAGTCGGGGTGCAAGAACGAGGATATTCAATGACAGCTCAATGAACGATTGGCTGGAAACAGTATGGATGAAACGCAAATGTGGTCTGGAGAAACAGCGATCGATGCTGGTGTTAGACATCTTCCGATGCCATACAACTTACAATGTTAACTGAAAATTGAAGCGGCACAATACAGACCTCGTCGTCATTCTCGGCGGCATGACCAGTATTCTGCAACCAATGTATGTCGTCGTGAATAAGCCATTCAAAGCAGCATTAAAGCAGAAATGGGCCGAATGGATGATTAATTTTAAGCATACTTTCACCAAGTGCGGCAACATGAAAAAAGTTGACATGCCTACGATTTGCCAATGGATAGTAGATACCTGGAAAGAATTGCCAATCACGACTGTGGTGGAGGGATTCAAGAAATGTTCTATCAGCAACATGTTAGACGGCACGGAAGACGATATTCTCTGGATGGACGACCTAGACAACGATGGTGACGACGAAAGGGGAGAAGAGCTGGACTATCATGATGATTGCATAACACAAAAGGAGTGGGCTGCTTTGTTGAATGAAGACAGTGACGACGAGGATAAATATCGATAAATATTGTACCGGTTTTTATAATAAATTTCTGATATTATGATAAATGCTTAATTTTTATAATAAAAGTATCCATGAATAAGACGCACCTGGGATTTTAAGGCAACTTATGAAGAAAAAAGTGCGTCCTATACGCGGGTATTTACGGTACTTAATATAAAAAAGAGATGAGCGTTTTTCTACTTTCGGATCCTAGGATCTTAGCATTTTCAGCAAACAAAGAGCAAAGCGCTGCCTCGTCGATCACAAAATTATGATAATGTTGTAGACGAAACACTGAGACTTGAAACATTCACTGAGTATCACTGATTCTTCCGAGAAGACCCCTACAGTCCTAACACAGTTAATGTGACTGGTTAAGAAGCAGTCTAGCCATCGAGGTACTTAGCTTGTGCGGAAGGTACCTATGGGTCACTGAGTCAAAGCTCACTTGAAAATCAAGATAGCATACTTTGAATACTATCCTCTCATGAAGCTGTAATGTCACTTCATCAAGAAAGCTCAAAAGATTTCTTAAGCAGGACATTCTTTTACAGAATGCGTGATATTCAGTCATTAGTGAAAAACTGACTACCAAATTTATGCATATCTGACGCCCAATGTTTGTTTCCAAGCCCTATCAAAATGCTAGTCAGTCTTACTGGTCTATAGTTTCGTACATCGCAAGGCTAATTATAGACAAACGCGGTTGAAAAATAGCTGAATGTATACGAACGGTGCCACCCGACTTATATTTATAAAACTGCGACATAACTGTGGTGACCATATCCTGATTTACCCCCACAAAAGCAAAGAGATTTGCGTTGCACTCGTTTTTCTCTGAATCACTTTGATAAACACTGCAGTGTATGCAAGGCATCGTCTTTTTACCATGCAGCCAAAGCAGTCCTACCATCATCCAGCTGTAACCTACCTATTGGTTCACCTAAAGATTAAAGAAAGCTGTAAAATGAACGATTGAATTTATTTTACTGGCAGTCCATTGTTTAAAGCTGCTCATAAGTTTGTATACTTGCACTATTTTGTTTTACTGAACAACTTGACTTTATTAGTTTTCGAGCCTATTTTCGTGTTATCTTTATTTATTTATTATTATTATTATATTATATTTGCACAATCTGATACACATATATTGCCGTTCAACATAAACAATGAGAAGTACAAAGCGAGAAGGGGGGTACAAAGCGTTGTCATCGGCATCGTTGAACGTAGGCATGATACTACCCGGTTGCCTACACCGAAGTAGGGGAGATTTCGTTTAGGGGGTCCCACCCCGAGCCTTTACCCACAAGGCAGTGGAGCGAGAGAGGTTCGCACCTATCGGTGGCCAGTGACCGACGAAGCGGTTCATACGCCCTTTTCTGGGAATTTCCAGTTCGGAGCCCGATAACCCCGTTGATATGTTGGTGACTTCAGTTTTTGCCTGTGCACCATACAATGTCCTTGGATAGGACAAGGGGCAGTGACTTTTGGCGCGGCGAGTCACATCCGCCGCGTCGTGATGTCATCATTGGATTTTTGTGGCTTTTTTATAGGGAGAACGCTTGCCAGGCGAAAACCCACCACACCCTCAGACACCACCGCCGAACCTTTCGCTGAGCTCGGATAACCAAGCCCACCCAGCTGGCACCACGTGGAAGTATTTCGGCAAGCCAGCCAGTCGTTCCCGCGGTCGTAAAAGTTGCGATCCCTAGTTGTCATCGCAACTTTTAAGCATTCGTGTTTTTGGATTCAGTGTGACGCAGAATAATTGAAATTTGCTATTTTAGCGCATAATAAATTTCCCTCAATAGTACAGTACGCAACTCACGTATAGTTTTGTCAATATTTTGGTGGGCTTGTAGACACAACCCAACCATTTGATAGACAAATTCGTATTGATATCGTGCTTGAATTCTTTGAAGTTGGATTTGGTTTTCTCCGGAACGATTTATTAGTTTCAGTATTCAATTTTTTTCGTTCGAACCAATGGGGAAGATAAAGGAGTAAACGTCAAAGAAAACAACTAAACACGACGAAAAGGACTTTTTGAAAGGGGAGGTCGGTAGTGTTTCATTGGTTGAAAACGTATCATGCTCTGGTTCGTTAGATATGTGTAACGCTTATAATCATAGGACGAGGTATCTGTTAACACATTTAGCTGAAGAACAGAGGCGTCCGGAACGGGAGTCTCCAGATTGCTGGAGAAACTAAGCCTGAAAAGAGTATCGAAGAATATCTCAGTTCAGTTAAATTTGAATAAGGACGCAATGGGTCGAGGCATCCAGTTTACCGTGTAATTCCGATGATGCAAAGAGTTAAATAACAGTATTTCGACGGCAATCCATGCCAGTATTGAATATCTATACGATAGTTTGTAAAATATATTGAAGTTAATGTCTTCAACGACTCACAAAGTTTGCTGTATTTGTAACAATATTGAAAATGTCAAGCGCGAGATGCTATCGATGCATGTAGTATAATGTTGGCCAAAACTACCATCAAAAGGGCGCGAGAGATATTGACGGATCTCTACGGACAGCCTCACGTTATCGCTGGGTCAATGATTGACCGATTAAATTCATCAACATCACATGCAGAGTCAAACTTTGATGCTCTTCCCGGAACGGGTTTTGTTACGTCTAGGGACCAGGCCAGCCAAATTGGTTGTGGTAAGGACCTGAAAAGTTTAGCTTCTAATCAATCTTCCTGAAAATGCCGGTAAATTTTATCACATGTGTAAGACATGGAGAACGTATATATTTAAATTCTATGTTTTCTTGAACTACTTGAGTATAATAGTTTCCGAAACTATTTTTCTCTTATATTTATTTGGCCCTTTCCGCGCTCTTCGAAGTTGCGATAACTGGTTGTCATTTTAACTGTTATTAATTCGTGTTTTTGATTCAGTGCGAAGCGGAATAATTGTGGATAGCTGTTTTATTGCATAATTATTTTGCTTTAATAGTGACGTACGCAGCTCACGTATTGTGTTTTCAATATTTTGGTGATTATATTGTGACTGAATTCTTTGACGTTGGATTTGATTTCCTCTGAACCGATTTGTCTGTTACATTAGCCATAAAAATATTTTTGGTTCATCTTTTATTTGTTGGCAAGTCTGAATTGAAGTCCTTATCAGGCATCCTTTGCAGCGCAACAGCTAAATTTCCAGTCTGTTCATACAGTAGTTTCGATCTGCGAGTTATGGAGAATTTGAAACGCTCTCCAACTAAGGTTACACTATCTAATAGCTATGTAAATGTGATATTCACATTTAAATTTGACAGTATATTTGGTCAGTCCGTATTCCCTGTTTTTCTTTGCTCCAAACAATCTGTAGATATACATTTTGATATGGACTTATTTTCCTCCCGAAATTGTTGTGATTATTTAACCCACATTCAATTCCGTTTGTGTAACCGTTTTCCGCCATTTTTGAGGATAAGTAATTTGGCTTGGACATTTATTGTACGTTGAGATGTTTTGTAACATTTTAATTTGTTAATATGTTAACTTGGACATTGTCCTTCCGTTTGGATCACCGATAGCGCCATATTGATCTACACATTATTTTTTATCGTTATCACTCACATTTCATTGATTCGCAATACTTGATTCAGTCATCAATATAAATATGTCAAATACCATTTCTACATATTCAACACACTCATTAATTATTACATACTCATTTGTCCACGCGTGGTCTTCGTTCTTCTGTCGTTGTCTTTAAGTCCAAATTTCATGGTGATATAACTGTAACCCACACAGTCTCACGATTCAATCCTCACTATCTACTACGAATTGGGGAACGGCGCCGTAAATCGCAGGCAAAACGTTCCCGGGAATACCAGCTAAAATGTTCCCTAACGGACCACTTTAGCCCAGACAAATTTTGGGTTTCGTCAAGTCCGTTTGTGCTCTTTTAGGGACATTAGAGGAACACACTTAAAATCATAATCCACCTTTCTACACCTAATCCGATTTGTCTAATTGCGACTTTGTCATGTACTTCGACTATATCAACAACATTACACTAGTCCGTACAAGGTGCTTGACAGTGAAGTGGATAGTGAACACTGGATCCTGAGACTGCGTGGGTTCTAGTTATGATAGCATACAATTTTGACCCAGATACAACCACAGAAGAACGAAGACCGCGCGTGGACAAAGAGTATATTGTTAATAATGAGTGTGTTGGCTATGAACAAATGGTATTTAACAGATGAATATCGTTTACTGAGTTAACGAACAGAAAATCGATTAAATTTGAGTTATAACGATAAAAGGAAATCGATAAATAAATACGGCGTTATCGGTAATCGAAACGAAACGATAATGTCTAAGTTAAAAAATTAAGATGATACAAAATATAAGACTGTACAAATTACTATATGAATTCCACCCTAGAGCGTCGGGAACACAATAAAGACGCTTGAACAAAACAATAGGATATGAAATCATTAAACTTTAGGTGAAAATGGATCTTACAACTTTAACGGGTTTGTCTGTTGTGGCACGGTAGTGTGAGACACGAAAGTAATGGGTGTTTATCAGGGGAATCATGGTTACGGTTATTTTCTGGTGACGCGGATGGAGAAACGTGTTGGTCTGGGTTTGACATCTGTTGAGTACAGTTTAGGGTATTTGCTTTCGCTTCCGATGTGTTTTTACGTAAGCGACATTTAACCATCGATACTGATGGTTTCGTTTGATTCATTCCGGTCAATAACGAAAAACTTGGGGTACTTGCTAATCACCTTGTACGGACCAGTGTATGGTGGTTGGGGTGGCCGACGTACATGATCAGCACGTACACACAAAACGTCGCAGATAGACAAGGCGGCTGGGATGTAGAACGTTTGAGCGTGTTGGCGAGATGGGATAGCTCGTAATGATTTTATGAAGCTACTAAGGCGACTGACATATTGTGGAGCTGTAAGATCTAATGATGAATCGGGAGATGTCAGGAATTCGCCAGGTAGTTTGAGTGTAATCTTGTACACTCAGCAGCTGATTAACTTAGGTCTTACTTTACGGTGTTACAAATACCGAGAAGCAACAATGGTAATGACTTCTACCAACGTTCTGAATCCCCGTGACTCATGATTGAAGGTTTGAATTAACGGTGAAATTTTTCGACTGAGTCAGTTAAAAGTAAGATGGTAGGCTAGTGACTGTATCTGGTTCTTACCGAGTGTTTATTTTAATTCCCGAAAAAGTGTTCACTGAAATTGGGAACTTCTGTCAGTTTTCGGTTCACCACAGTTGCTGATCCAATGTTAAACGAAAGCTTTCGCAACTGTTTCTGCTCTGATATCAGGGATAGCTACAGCCAATAACCCACGGGTAAAACGGTCGACGCAGGTCAATATATAAGAGCAACAATTAGAGACCGCTAATGGACCAAGAGATCCAGGTAAACGTGCTTAAATCGCCCCGTATCAAGTCAAAAATATATCATGAGAACCGATGATGTGACGTTGGACTTTTCTTTGTTGACACCGAAGGATACTCTTTGTCCAAAGTTGAATGTCTTTATGCATGTTGGACAAAAGATAACTACAGCTAATTAGCTCCAATACTCTACATCTCAAATTTAAAAGGGACACGTGGACGGGCTTCACCAGTAGACATGTCACAAAGCAGATAAGGATTGGAATTAGGTATCGGAATACCTTGGATTTTACCCGATTGTAAAGTAATGTACCGATTTACTACAGGGTCAGTTTGATGCAAACGTGCTAAATGTTCAAAGTCGATTCAAGGCAGGTCGATAGCACTCAACTGAACCCGAGATTAAGTATCCGCAACTGCGTTTGATGAGCCGGAATGTTATCGAATGTCGCTCGTTATTTGTGAGATATAATCCAAGTGACGTTTTTCACGAAGTGAATACCGATCCAATGGTGCAGCACAAGCAAGCGTTAGGGACTTGTGATATGTAAACACTGTGAAATCAGGTCTTCAAGCAAATGCCTGGAATGTCGTATCGCGTAATAGATGGACAGTAACTCACAACCGAACATACTGTATCAAGTTTAACCTGGTTGAATACGACAAGAAAAATGAGCTACTGGCTTAATGATATTGACTATTTCTTGTTAAAAAACTGCCCCAGGCTGCTTCTTGTGATGCGTCTGTAGCGAGAGACAACCTAGCATTCGGGTTCGTTTATTGGTACGTTAATGAAGTAACTTTGTTAACAGAAGATTTGAGTTGCTAACATGATTTGAAGGCTTCGTAATTCATTTTCAATTCATGTATGTTTTCACGTAACAAGTCACTTTATGGTTGTAAAATCATAGCACATTGTAGAATAGAGCGTCTATGATAGTTAACCAAACCCAAGAAACGTCTGGCTTGACGGATAGAGTTGGGGCATGGATAGAATTGGATAACTGATAGTTTTTAAGGTAACGGTGTTATACCAGAACTATCAATTTGGTGTCTAAGAATTTGACAAAACTAACACCAAACAGACATATATCAGGATTAACCACAATACTTTAGTGGAATAGAAGTTCAAATACTTCACGAATGTGTTCAAGATGTTCAGTGGGATTTGATCTAGCGTTTAGGATATCATCAATGTATACATATACGAAAGAAAGATCGAAGAAAAACTTAGTACACTCAAATCTCAGTACTATGCCACCCGTTGGGACCGAGCAAGAGTGGCATAGTAGCGAGAGTGGCATAGTAACGAGGTTTTGTAAAAACGGCTTTATTTTCTCAAGTCCATCATTTATTTGCTCAATCGATCAGTCCAAAGCTCTCAGAAATCGTCGGCTGACGCATCTTCTTTCGTCGGATCTCGTTCATCTCGTTGTCTAGCCGATCACACGCTTGCATCAGTCTCGTCCAGGTTGAAGACTTCATCTGCAGAGAACTGCCTGAGTAAGGGCCGGAGAACCCGCTGCTGCCAATCAATAAGGGATTAGGAATCCACCGCTCCAGCTTCGCCATGCACAGTCTTGAACGTGACGTCATTGCGCTTCTTGAAGCTGTCTAACCAACCGTCGTTCGCCATGAAGTCTGGGATGTGCATCAGCTCGGCCAGTTTTATCGCCTTTTCCTTGATCAGATCGCCTTTGAAAGGCAGATTCAGTCCTCTTGTTGCTTCAGCCACATCAGCACTCCCTCCTCAAACTTCGGGTCGTGAAGCTGCGTCAGCTTCATGTGCTTCGATGGAACTCCAGCTTTGATTGCAGCTTCAATTGCATCCTTCTTGCTGAGAATGCCCTTCACGGTGGTTCTCTTAAATTCGACGCCCCATTTCTTAGTAATCTCCCTCGCCAACTTGGACTGATTCGGTTCCTTCTTCGCAGCATCGATGATCTCGAACTTCTCCTTCAGCGTAAAGTCGGTTTGCTTGCGTTTCGGAACTGACATTATGGGCTGAATAGTTTGAAAAATAACGATGTCACTGTTGTGAGGGTCTTTTTGTGCGCGCGCTTTCGTGGGTCTATCTATCGATACTTAAAGCAAGAGTAGGAAAGAGGCTTGTCTTTGTGCGTGAGGTGATTGGCTTGTTGTAGGTGGCGTCAGGGAGAAACATCGCGTGTTTGACCTTGAAACCGGTTGACTATATGCGTAAAATGCGCAAAAATGCACCTTTAAATAGTCACAGAATAGTGGCATAGTAACGAGGGTAGGGAGTGGCATAGTAAATTTATTTTGTATTGAATTTTGTCCGGACCGAGCAAAAGTGGCATAGTAGCGAGAGTGGCATAGTAACGAGGTGGCATAGTACCGAGATTTGAGTGGTATGAATCTCTTGAAATTCTGAGCAGCATTGCTAGTACAAATGGCATCCTAAGATATTCAAACAGACCAAATTGAGTGGTGATGGCAGTTTTAAGAATATCTTCGTCAGGTACGAGAATTTGATGATATGCGCGCACTAAATCCAATTTTAAGAACGTAGATTTTTAGTGGAGAGTCAGTGCAATATCATGTACGGATTAGGATATTAATCTGAGATCGTTACACAATTTGAAGTACGATAATCGCCACATGGGCGCCAGGCTTCCGGTTTGTTCTTTTCGACCATGTTTAGAGGTGTGGCACATTGTGAATTTGATGGACGGATTATTCTGAGTTCCATCATATGCTCGAATTCTCGTTTGGCAGATTCAAGTTTGTTAGAATTCAGTCTGCTTTGTCTACTGAAAACCGAGTGTCCACGGATTGACACATGGTGTTTGATGTCATGCTTCAGAGGAGTGTCCTGTGAACAAGGTTTGAAGATATACAAAAATTCCTCTCATGAGAGAAACGTAATTCGTTTCTGTATCTGGAATCAGGACTATAATAGTTTTTATAGGTGAATTACACAAATGGCCTTAGGAGTTAATTTTTTTCACACTCTCAATGAGTTATTGTGTACTCACATTGACTGGAAGATCAAAGTTTGAGAGGAAATCGGCCCCAAGATAAGGGTTTTTACATCGGTGACAGTGATGATCCATCAAAAGTTACGTCGCAGACCAAGGTCGATGGAAATTGATTGTTGGTCGTATGTGGTTAGTCGAATACAGTTCGCGCTTGTAGGGTCAATGAAGAGTGGTATCTCCGTTTTAAAATTGTGGATGAGATGACGCTCATTTTGGCTCCCTTGTCGATCATAAAACGCATGTTTTTTGAACCATCTGTGACGTAAAATAAGCGACTGGTGGTATTGACAGACAGAGCTGCCGCGTCTACTTCCTGGCTTTGCGGTTTCCCAGATTGTGGTGTTGTGATTTAAAGCTTCATGGGGACGGGCAGTAAATGGTTTTCGCGCCAAAAGGGCTGTGTGATCTAGTTTTTGGATTGTGTTTCTTTTCACGGCGATACGGTCATCGACTTCTGTTAAAGCGCTGCATTTGGTAAGTCAAATCTCTGATCTGGAATTTGAATTGACATATACTCTCGTTCAAATCTGCGTGGAATATACAAGGGGTTGGAAATGGGTCGGCTGACTGTGTTACGAGAGACGTCATAGAATTCATCTGGAACTTGAACTAGCTTGTCTAGGTTACTGTCATTTTCCATAATTACCAGAACTTTGCGCAAATCGTTCGGCAATTTCTGGAAAAAGATCTGCCGTAGTAGTCGTTCGTTAAACTTCTGTATACCCTGTAACTGTGACAAATGGCATAAGTGTTGTGAAGGTGTTGGTTCTCCTAGCTCAGAGCTGGA
>JACCGJ010007942.1:0-15537 GCA_013407085.1 Atriophallophorus winterbourni
CTTAGACACGTGACCTGGTTATAATCACGATACCGGATCACAGCGTGTTTAGATGTGCAAAAACATTCCGTGCTCATAACAAGTGAGTCTACGAATCAGTGTTGATTACACCATGATTTTGTGCGGATACTTTCAGCAACACGACAAGTCTCACCATACCTTGAGACAACATATATCGGTCAGAATAAGAATATTCACAGCAATGAGAATCAATTGGTCGGTGCAACTTGCGGTCCAACCAACCTCCGTCTCGTGAGTAAGCGCTAATCTGAAATCTGTTGTTCAGATCAAACGTAGAATACCAACACATAATTTGAGATTTCCACTGCTATTTCCTCATACAGAGTTTATTGACCTTCTGTCAGAATGAAAATGCTCAAATAATCAAACGCACGCCCATCAAACGACTTGATTAACAATTGCTCGAAGTGCTCAGCTTTTACTACATGGTGGATGAATAATATTCGGTATCGCAAAAATCCAATACGAAAAAGACTGTTTCCCATGGTTTTTGCCTCAACAAAGTAGAAACCCTTACTGAGCGTAAAGATGTTTCCTAGTGTGTTTATGCTGATCAATGTGTGCAACTAAGGATAAGTTCCATCATTGAATTTGGCGATTGGTCTATTTATTTCTCAACATGGATTTTAACATCCGTCTAGTAGTTTCTCATTTGACTATGGACTTCTCTAACTGGCAAACACCATTCAACCACGGTAGGGTCTTTTTATTAATGGTAACAACAGATTTAGAAGGAAAGTTTGAATGAATCGGTTAGACTGAGATTTGCCTAAGGTATCTCTTCCGTTAACTGACACTTATCGTCAGACAATTATCTCCGACACTTAATCCCCAGTTTGAGATCTCTGAGAATGCAGAAATTACGTTATAATGAATTTATTTTCAGGATACCTATGCAATTGATTTTTCGTTCGCAGGTTATGAAATCCGGCAATTTAAAGATGCTAAGCTTCAAGCTTATATGCATAATGCTTCGACGGATCTTCAGAACCTTTGCGACGGCCTGCAAACTTTGCCACTCTCAGAATACCTACTTAGTTTCCCACAATGGAACATGCCAAGCAAGCATGGACCTCCCTTGGATGAAAAAGATATCTTCTTGCTTGACTGATAATATCATCGTGCCACCAAACTCGTGCGTGGTTTTCGAGACCTTACTACGAGTAAAGGTTCAAAAAAAAGCTAAATCTCCCCACTCCCCTGCACCTAGACTTCGAAGTGACGTTAGCATTACTTAAAAATATTTGAATACTTCAATCATCCACTCGAAACACTGTTCAAATAAAACCGTGAATCAAGGAATTACACTTACCCACTCCAGCAATAACAAATGTCACTTTTTTGGAGCGAGCGAAGTGCGAAGCGAATTTTTCGAAGTGCCCTAACTGCCCTTTCGCAATGGCGAAGCTAACGAAATATCGCTGCTGGTAATTAAGTGTCTATGGATTAAGTGTCGGAGATTAAGTGTCTGACGATTAATTGTCTGACAATTAAATGACCGGACACCATCTCTTCTGACACAAAAGCTTCGTCAAACCAAGGATATCATTGCAAACAAGGTTCAAGTTTAAATCGCCATTGGATTGCCTGTGTCATAACTGATACATGCATGCTTTCTTTTCATGATGATGGATTCCCACTCAGTCTCAAATATTGTCAAATTTATTGCTGTTTACTTATAGAGAGCAATATGCACACTATATTTACTTCTTTAACATTACATCATCACCGTAAAAGTTCAATGCAATAATACAAACAACTTGACAACTGTTATATTTTAGTAGCAATGATACACAATATTTGGAATTTCAAATGTTCGTTAGAACGAAAATGGGAGCATCGAAATTATAGACAGGAAGCACTTAGGTAACATAGATGCGTTGAAGATGAATTAAATAGGGAAAATAAATTTACCGGTTAATCGAAATTTGCTTAATAAATTGCTGTTAAATTTTGAAAAGTTCATGTATGCAGTTTTCATAAATGTTATTAAGATTAAACTTTGAATCTGTTTTCCTTTCCTGAACTTTGGAAATCGACTGGAATGTTAATTACTTTCAATAATATTCTCGCCGATAATTCCAACTCAATCAATAAGCCCAATCTCAGTCTTTTCCTACAAGTCAATCGAAATAAATTTTATTTCTTTTTCGAAAACCGCTATATTTGCGATCTTTCATCCACTGCGCCTCAAGATATCTCGGTAAAAAGGATGTACCGTATTTTTCGGACTATAAGGCGCACATGAAAACACTAATTTGTACGAAAAATCGGCAGTGAGCCTTATATTCCGGTGCGCCTTATGTATGAATAGTGTATGTTCACACTGCGCTGAAAAATCTGTCAAAATGTCACTGAAACTGTCAAAAGTCAAGTGAAGAAAACCAACTCGGAGCTGGCAATCATTCATGGAGGATTGACCAAAGAACTCCAACCGCTAGATATTGGAGTCAATAGGGCGTTCAAGGCAATGGGTGACAGAAGGTGAGCACACATTTACCAAGACAGGTAGGCAACGAAGGGCTAGTTACACCACTGTCTGCCAATGGATCGTCGACGGTCCGGGATAAGTATCGGTCTCTACTGTTGTCCGTGCTTTCACTAAAGCTGGAATCATTGATGAACAACCAAGCAACAACAATGAGACTGAATCGGATGATGACGAGAGAGATCCGGGCGTGCTTGATGCCGCTATCGCCCAACTGTTGAATTCTGACACCAAAGACGAGGAATTTTATGGATTCGTAGAAGAAGAATGATTGAAAAAGTTAATGTACTTTTTTCTGTAATATTGACAGTTATTGTTCATGATTTGAATCAAGTGTGACCTATCCGACCATTTTGTTTCGCTTTTGCGCTTTTTTGCGCCTTAAAACAAATCGTTCACTGATACTGCGTCTTATAATCCGGTGCGCCGTATAGTCCGAAAAATACGGTAGTTATTAAATAATTGGGAAACATTTATTTCGTTGATATATTGTATATCGTGTCTTTTGTGTTTGTATTTACCAGCGATGCTGAAATTTCGAAACATTTGCTTCAACCAAAATTGATCGACATTTCCAACGAAGCATAATTTTCCAAAATCTACGATCATCAAATAATTGCAAACTTCAACTTGAACAAACCAGCGGATCAGCGTTGTTAATCCGCTCAAAAGTTTATCGATTGCTTTTCGCGAGCGTTTACCGTTATTGCACGTTCGCATGTGTCAGTCTGTCTATCGCGTCGGTACCGTTTCACGTTATGCATTGATAGCCAGCCATTAGACGTGACCTGGTTTTGGACAGACGCTGCGCATTCCATCTGCTGGACATTCACGACCGTGATGGGAGCCCGAACAGGTAGCCTTGTTGTCGACTCATCAATATCTAGAGAATTCCGCGAAAATTCAAAAACATTTCGGAGATTGTCATTGTGTGGCATGTGACTAACATAGAAAATTGCATGGCTTCGCACGAGTGATTTAGATCCATACAGAGCTTTGTGACAGAAACTTGGAAAACTGCCCTGATTATTCCCATCTGCAAGGGTGGCGAGAGAAATAATCCTTTAAACTATCGTCCGATAGCTTTATTACCAGTGCTATCGAAAGTAATGGAGTCCATCATAGCTGATGCCTTGCGGAATCACTTTGAGATTAATAATTTAATCTCCGAGGCACAGCATGGATTCAGGAAAAAATGATCTTACCTGACAAACTTGCTATTGGAAAAAGAAGCTTGGTCGGAGCTACTGGATGCCGGCAACTCCGTGGACGTAATATATATCAACTTCTCAAAAGCCTTTGATCGTGTGAATCACGAAAAACTTTTGTCGAAGCTACTCACCTACGGAGTGCAGGGTAAACTCCATGCATGGATTAAAGAATGGTTGATATCCCGTGAGATGTACGTGAGAGTCAAAAATGTACTATCCGAGTCGATTACAGTTGCCCGTGGTGTCCCACGAGGATCGGTCATAGGACCGCGTTTGTTTTGCCTACTGTAGTGCAGTCGTCGGTGCTAATTTTCGCTGATGAGGCAAAGCTTTAGCGCAAGATAAACTCCACAGCCGACACGCAGAACCTGCAACGAGATCTCGATTTACACCTGGTTCCTAGACAACGAAATGCCACTGAATTCTTCGAAATGCAGCCTACCGTCGCTGAACGGCAAGTTAAGCAAAGAATATTATCTAGGTCGTGCTGTTATTAAACCCGCCTTCTCTCAAAAAGATTTAGGCGTGATTATCCAATCAGACTTAGAAAACTCAGTGCAATGTCGAGTCGCTGCCAGCAAAGCTGAAAGCAACTTGGGTCTCCTTAGAAGAGTCCTAGGTTCGTTTGACCAAAACATTGTCTGCAAATTGATTTCAACCTACATCCGTCCTCATATCGAATATGCTATACCGGCATGGGATCCTTGGTTGAAAATAGATACTCAGCTATTGGAAACTCCACAGCGCACAGCGATAAAACTCGTCCTAGGACTTTATAATTATCCATACGAAATGAGACTTAAAATATTGAATTTGCATTCGGCTCAATAGAGACGGAAACGAGGAGTTCTAATATTCATTTGGACAGTGCTTAATCAAACAAATCATCCTTGTAGTCGTTTGTTCCATCTTTCTCATAACACACATCTGCTTGGTCAGAAATCTAAACGTTAACAATAGCATAGCAGTTTGAACTGCCGCAAACATACATTTTCCGTTCGCAATATGCAATTGTGGAACAGTTTACTTACTCACGTTGTACAATCAGGAACCATTGACGTTTTCAAGAAATCACTAGATGTCCACATGGACAAGTATGTTTTTCACGTTTGACAATAATCTCTAACAATATTTTTATATTTTTTGCCATTCGACCCGATGTACATTTTTGTGGGCATAGTTTTTTACCCGCATATCATGTTTGAATAAATTAGTTATGCCAAATTTCCACTGTTCCAAGGCTCGCGTAAACTAATCTTTCGGTCTCCTCCTGATAAGGGTAAATAGTCAAAAATCGGTTCTGTACAAATGTGCAAACGATGGGCTCACTCCAAAATCTTGGCGTTTCAATTTAATTGTACTTTGATCTGGCTTTAATCCGATGCCCGCATGGCCATCAAAACGTTGGTTGTAACGATATGTTTAATAGTGGCATGCAGTTATATCTTTGTGTACTACTTTTCTGCATTTCTTGGCTTACTGATCCTAATTTTACGGACTCCACATTATGTTGACATAGAGCAGGAAAAAACTGTTTTCGTATAGGTGATGTAAGTGACCCCTGAAACTTCTTGAGCGCTTGCGAAGAATCACTCAGTGATTTTGTGTGTTTGAAAACTGTTTTTCATTATATGATCAATATATAACAGTGGAATATTTGATTTAAAGTGACGTAATCCCTTTCAGGTCATTCTCATCAAGATGGTCATGATTAAGAAATAGATCGACTAAGATCACATCAAAATCAACCAATCAAGATAAATCAATTTCTCGTGTTGTTACTTAAAATGGTCCAATAAATATTGCTGTTGTTTGACACTTATACGTGGCTCATAAGCTAATGTTGGTCTTTAACTGCTGAAGGCATTAGGATCAAAAACAGGTAGCAGTACATCAGTGCAGAAGCATATTAGCATTTCAACACTATACTTATAACTGATCTGAAATTTTAGGCTCTAATTTTTTCTTGTCTAGACACCAATTCATGACGAAAAATCTCTGTGTATAGGCGCATAAAACCATCACCTAGATTCGAGAATGACAAATAAAGAAAAAATGTTCAGACAGAAACTAATTCTTACGAGAAAATTGTTCGAAAAATGAAGCAACCATTGAATCGATTAACATATTAAAACCCATGGAACCACATACACGTGGATGGGATAAATTAATGGGGTTAAAACAAAATCCATATTTACATGTATTTCCACTACACACTCCGCTTTGGCTTCGCACTGTCAGCATTCATCACGTATGGACAGTAACATGAGGATCTGCATGCCTTGATACACTCACATACCTGTTCCTACCGTTTGGAAAAGTGGAATAATTACTCCTATTCATAAAAAAGGAAATCGCTCCGATGTTTCTAATTACCAACCTGTTACTCTGTTACCAGTGATTTCCAAATTACTTGACCGCCTCATTGTTGACAATGAATCATTTTGAAAATAAACAGTTACTTTCGAGAGAAAAATCATGGATTTAGACGAAATTATTCTTGTTTATCTAATTTACTAATAACACTGGATGACACAAGCGGTAGAAAAAGGGAAGCAATACACGCGTGTTGCCTTATCCAAAGCATGTGATCGTGTTAACAATAGCCTACTACTGCAGAAGTTTGAAAGGCTTGGTATCACCGGAAGGTTATTGATTAGGCTAAATGACTACCTATCAAATCGCATTACCCAGGTACGTGCTGACTCTGTTTTATAAAATAAATCTTCACAACTAGTTCCCCATGATTCATTCCTTTGCCCAATGATCTTTCTGGTTTATGTTAATGAAGTACCGGAAATTGTTCGATGTAACATTTCGTTATTTGCGGACGACATATAGATATGGCGTTGCATCCGTATCCCAGAAGATTGTCTGCTATTACAAAAAGATATTGATACGTTTCACAGCTGCTCGTTGAAGAATAAACTGCCGTTTAACTTCAACAAATGCAGGCTCATGAATGTTGGTTATCGAGTAGAGTTCACATACCATATAGGTTCACATGTCCTTGAAAATTGCAATGAATAAAAAAATTTGGGTGTCTGGATATGCTACAGGTTAAAAACCTAACTTCAAACAAACGCTGTCTTTAGAAAATCAAAAGGTGCCCTCAGTCTACTCAAACGGGTATTTTGAAAATTTTCGCCGTGGGCAAGGATCATTAATACATACTTGAGACCAGTCATGGAATACGGTGTGCAGTCATGGTCTACGTGGATCAAGAAAGATATTGAACTTATGCGTCGAATCTATCATCACTCAACAAAACTAGTTCTCAACATCCGAAAGAAATCATATAAAGGAAGGATAGCTCAACTGAATCTGTTCGACTTTCCATATCGACAAATCCATGGAGACCTTATCCTGTTTAACAAAATATTCCATACCCCAAACCATTCCTTTCAGGATGTATTCACGCTAAGGGATAGGAGAAATAATCGGACCCATGAATATGTGCTGGTGTTACACCATTCCCCACCTGAACTGTAGAATGTATTTTTATTTTGACCGTGTCTGTTTTACTTGGATAAATTAACCTTCTACCGTTGCTCACTCCCCAAGATTGCATGACTTTAAAACCAAATTAAACGAATTTTTATTGAATTATTCGTTTCCCGAACACTTATATACTGCTTAATCTACTTCTTGTTTATACACTTACATTTCAATTTGTACCATCCTATGGTTGTTGTTAAGCTTGTTGTTTTCAGACCATTAAAAAAACCTAAATTACCTTTGATTACAAAGGCAGCACGTGTCCTCAAACTACTCGAACAGGTATTTGATAAATTTTCGCTCAACAGATTCCCAAGGATCATGAATACGTACTTGAGACCAGTCATGGAATACGCTGTGCACTCATGGTCTCCGTGGCTCAATAAAGATGTAGAATATATGCAGTGTATCTATCACCGCTCAACAAAGCTAGTCCTCAACATCCGAAACAAGCCACTTGCAGAAGGGATAGCTCACAAGAATCTGTTCGAATTTCCCTATTGACGAATCAGAGGAGATCTTATCATACTTTACAAAATATTACATACCCCAATCTATCCCTATTCACGCAAAGGGATACGAGAAATTTTCGGGTCCATGGTTGTACTTCATTCCAGCCTAAACTCTAGATATTTTTATTCAAGATTTTACTGTTGCTCATTCGCCAAGCTTGCATGACTTTAAAACGAAATGAGACGAGTTTTTATTAAATTATTCTTTTCCGGATTACTTATATGCTGTTAAATCCGATGCTTATCTTGTTTTATGCACTTGCATTTTATTTTTTACCATCCTATGGTTATTATTAGGCTTGTTTCTTTTTAGAACATTATTTGCTTGAATTACGTTGAATTACATTGGACCCTCATATATCCAATGCCAGCCAAGTCATGTTCCTTGCCTGCCTGCGTGGTCTGTGTGTTCCGGGCAGGTGAACCTCGTACATGCTCGGTGAATGAAAACCCTTACTTCAAACCAACACTTCCTTGTGGCTATAGCGAATCATGGAATGGGCTTCATATAGGAAGAATATTCTGGCGCTGGAATCCGGTCATACAATTTTTAGCTGTACACGGCTTCGTCCTGGTGATTCATACGTCGACCTCAAATCCTAAATTTATTACGTTTTTCATGGTTTCGTGGAGATGATAATTCGTTCAATAGAGGACAGATAGTTCTCCAAAGTAAACTCTCTTTGGACTTCATCTAAGCATATCTGTGGAGATAAAATTCCATACCAATTTTGAAAAATAACACGAGCATAAAGTGAGAAAATTTCAAAGCTATTATTACTCTTGTGGTGTAGAGTTCAGCACCTGGGCTACAGTCAACGACATTAGAGACCTTTAGATCTCATTAAAAAAATCGCTCGCTTATATCTGGGCAGTTCCATGCCAATAAATTGCCGTCTCGCCATGGTCGGATCGGGTAAATCAAGATTATGAACCAACTGCGAATCAGACTACTGCATCAGGGGAACGTAGCAACATGCTATACGGAATAATGTTATTGAGATATTGAATCTGAGTTAAAGTGTGGGAAAGGATACGTCCCAGATACGTGATTGTTTTCTGACTTCATGTTTACGAAGGATTTTCACAGAAAACTCCATATCACTCACCACAATGCTCGGTATAATTGAGTTTAACGCATGCATCGATATTAGAGTCAATTACTAACGAATTGTCAAAAATACTAGTTTATTTGTTGTGCTGGAAAGCAAAATATCAAAATAGTTTCAGGTTTTGTTTTCCATCATACCGAGACAATACATGACATCTTTTCTCTAACTACAAGAAGTGTCGACCTTCCTAACGCCTCAACATTTTACATATATATTTTATCCGTATACGAATATCCTATGGTTTTGTGGGGGTACAAGCATTTGTACCATAAATTCTTAAATCTTGGAGGAGCTGATAATTATGTGGATAACGGCAAGAAGCAGCAGATATGCAGGAAATGAGATATCTTTCTAAAGAATATTTGAATGCTCCGTTTTAAAACTCTGTGAACCAGACATATTAACCGTTGACCACCGCTCTTCACTTTCCTGACAGAAAGCAATTTCTAGCAGCCCGCCAAGGACTATCCTCTCGAAGAATTCTAAGCCTGTGAAGACCAGTCTGTCAGTCTTGACTTTTATAAAGACCACTTGTTTTCTGGGTTCGAACAAACTATGGGTTGCTTTCGACAATCAGCAACGGTTCAGGACGTGAACGAGTTCACGTAAACCTGAAAGTAGAAGCTATCATCCTGTGTCCTAAGCTGGTGGAATTTTATTTCTTGGGTTTATTTTTATGACAAAATATAAATGGAATATTGCGCATGTATTTGAAAATTTATAACCAAAACACCAGTGTTTTCAAGGGAGACGCAGAATCAATTCAATTCAATTCAATTCAATTTTAATGGTCTAAAAAGCATATAGCTTGACAAAAACCACAAAATAATATGTGAATTACGAATAACATGGGTAGAAAAATGGGATTTGTTTGCTTACTGATTTTTTGATAATGGAAGACTTCAACCTTCCCCAGCTATATAACCGTGATGATCATCCACCAGAGACATTTGAACACGAACTTCGAGCAGTCTTGGATTACACACCCCTCTATAACCACGTTAAAGGATTTACTCGTATGAGGGGAGCTGACAGGCCGTCTACCTTGGACTTGATACTTACATCTGATCCTACCGCTGTAGAAACTATCATCTATAAACCGCCGATCGGACGGAGCGACCACGTTGTCCTAGAATTCTACTACGTTTGTAGTGCTAGGCGCAAATTTGACGGAATGAAATGCTTCAGAAAGGTAAACTACCGTACCCTTTGTGCAGAGCTTCAAAGCATTAGTCTCATACAGTTGGATTACTCCGATCCAGACAGTCATTGGCGCTCTCTCCTACAACACCTGAAATTTATATTGGAGAAACATTCAAACCTCGTCCCGAAGAAAAATTCTCGACGTAACAAATTTAAGCTACGTAGCAGGACCAAAAAGTGGATGCAGCAAAGGGCAATAGCATGGGAGTTTCATAAGACTACAAATACAGCTGATTCTTGGATGCAATTTACACGACTGCGAAATAAAGTTATCAGCTTGATTCGAGACGATAAACAAGCTTTTCAATCGCAATTGATTTCACAGATGCATCGGAATCCAAAGCTTTTATATCGACTTGTAAACGACAGAACAAATATCAAACCAGGTGTCTTTGCCCTAAGAACTTCATCCGGCTTCACTGAATCCGTTGAACAAACCGCTGATTTGTTAGCAGACTTTTATGCTGGAGTATTTGCACCGAAATCCACAGAGCACGAACAGGAACCAAGCATTCGTTATGATCGTCCCACTCTGAGTGAAATATTAATTACTCCGATGGTGGTTGCGCAGCACTTAAGAAAGTTAAACGCAAAGAAATCTCCGGGACCAGACGAAATTTCACCGAAGCTCCTCAAAAGCTGTCATGCGCAGCTCTCGGGACCTTTATCTCGTCTGTTTAGCGAATTGCTTCAAGTCGGAATGGTACCAATTGATTGGAAGCTGGGACTAATTACACCAATTTACAAAAGTGGATGCCGTTCTGAAGTAAAAAATTACAGGCCTGTGACATTGCTGTCTTCGGTTTCGAAGGTTTTTGAGCGCATAATCACTGCAGAAGTAGTGCGCCACCTGGAATCGAACGGACTCTTGACAATTGCCCAGCACGGATTTCGCAGAAACCGCTCTTGTCTAACTAATTTGCTGACATGTTTGGACGACTGGACTAGTGTAGTGGACGCCGGAGGCAGTATTCATGCATGCTACTTAGACATTTCTAAAGCTTTTGACAGAGTTGATCACAACTTACTGCTGAACAAGCTAAAGAAACACGGTATTGCTGGAGGACTGTACGACTTGCTGCGAGACTATCTCAGCAAAAGACATATACGGGTTCGAGTTGACGGTATACTATCGAAGGAAATCGACGTCACTAGCGGTGTTCCACAGGGATCCGTGCTCGGACCGATACTGTTTCTGATCTATATGAATGACCTGCCAACACCACGCGGCAGTAAGATGGTTCTGTTCGCAGATGACATAAAAATATGGAAAAAAATCAGCACTGCCGAGGATTGCAGTGTGCTTCAAAGTGACTTGGATGCTGTGCAAATGTGGTTATCTGAAAATAACCTACCGCTAAACATGCAGAAGTCTCAAATCATGCACATTGGTCGTGTGCTAAGCTTTTCTCATTCATACAAGCTTGGCAACAATATCCTGGAGTACACCAAACAAGAAAAAGACCTGGGTGTCTGGATTTGCGGTAGCCTGAAAAATGGTCTACAATGCGAAGCCGTTTACAAACGCGCGTCTCGGATGCTCGGTGTGTTAAGGCGGATATTCGGACGTTTTTCCCAGAGATGTTTTTCTCTGATGATGAACACGTACATACACCCGCTTACTGATTACGCTTCACAAGCCTGGACTCCATGGCTTCAAAAAGACATTTCACTATTGGATCGCATATATCACAGAGCCTCAAAGTTGGTCATTGGGCTCGAAAACCTACCATTCGCTGACCGACTAAGTAAACTGAAGCTGACGACACTTGCACAAAGGAGACTGCGAGCCGACCTCCTCCTCACATTCAAAATCCTTAACAGTGTTTCCCACCCTTTGGATATACTATTTCACCGACGAACATCCAGCAACAACCGCGGTCACAACTGCAAGTTGGAAATACCCCACTCCAATCAGAACTGTCGCAGGTATTTTTATTCTGTGCGTATTTGTTTCGCTTGGAATTCCCTGCCAGCCAATTTGGTAAGCTCAAACACTTTTTCTATATTTAAATTAAAACTGGACGATTTCCTGAGAGCCAATCCAAATTATGCCCCGAACTATTTATAATCTATCGTTACCAGAATTATTTTGATTTTGAAATTTTTCTACACACATATACACTTGTACCTATAGTTCAACTGCATGGTTATTATAAAGTAATTGCTTTTTCAACCATAAAATCTTGAATCTTGAATCTTGAATCTTGAGCAGTTCAGGAATCAAGTAAAAATCCATTACACAGAAATTGTTTTCAAAGTTCAAAGCTTTTATGGTGTAAAATATATAGGTTCAAAGTTTGGATTGGTCGACATGAAATTGTCCAAATTCGATTTGAATATATCCAAGTCGGGTGAATGTGCAACATTACAAGGTAGGTAGTTCCAGGTAAAGCGTACACGTACAGAATAAAAGTACCTTCGACAGTTTAGTCTCGAGTCGGGAATAAGTACTGTATAGTCGTGACTCCGGCTGGTTCTGGGTGGTAGTCGCGTGAATAGTTGATTTAGGGGATGCTTGGGGGTATGCAGCATATTGAACATAAGTATCAAATCACCTCTAAGGCGGCGGTAGCGAAAGTCGAATAGATTGAGACTTGCAATATTGTTTGTGCTTCAAACCGCGTACGAGCTTGGTGGTCCGATGATATATTCTCTGCAAGAGGGTGATGTCCTTCTGTAGTCAGGGTGACCAAGCATGAACCGCATACTTCATGGTTGGCCTCAAGTACGTAATAATTATTCGATGAACGGTTTGCTTCGTGAAACTCCCGAACACGCGTTTTAGCAGTAGCAGTACGCATGACGTCTTTTCATTGACAGCTGTGATGTATAATCACCAATCATGAATCTTTTCGGCATTTTGCGTTCCGGTTTTCAACATAATTCTTAAGGAGGTTGACGCCTCCGGGTTGAGTGCTTTTTACATTTCACTAACAGCAGTTCAAACAAACGGACACACTTAAATAAACACTCAATCGAATAAATTGTGTATAAGGTGGGTTGGGATATTTGCTTCGGGTCAATGGAGGTCAAATGCCATTTTTCCTCATGTTTATTACCTTTTTTACACTCTGTCTTCAAGGATACTCAGTGCAAATTTTACCATATCATTCTCCGTGATTCTCATCCATTTGTCGATTATAATCCAAACCACTCGTGAGGTCAACCTATCCAATCTTAATCACGTTCACACGAATCCCACAATACGAAAGAACGCCAATTGTTATGCGCACGTTGAACAGAACAAACCTCTACCTTATATGGACAAATTACATCACCATGAGAATGGCTTCAACCGGGCTGTACCGGTTGTTAGTTTGATCTCATTTGCCAGTCGATTTCGTGTCAGCCTGTCCACTTCAAGTTCTCATCAATTTGGGCTCGTTTTATGGCTTTGTCAAGTTTCGTATCGTTCAGTAGTGAGTGACGCCCGTCATGTGATCATTCTTTTGACGTTTTCGCTCGACCCATTATTACATAGTATCTCCTTAACCCAAATTCTTACGAATATGCCATTTTTGTTGTCATTCATTTCGTGGTATTCAGTCAGTCCTCAGTGCAACTCACGCCCTCTACAACATGGACACCTAACAGTTTGATATTTTATGGTAAATCCGTGTATAACCACATTTTTGTTTACAACGGGAAGGAATTAATTTACACGACAAAGTTGATCCCCTCTGGACGCAAATCTTCTCCAAGTGACGTCGAGAAAGACACACAATTATCAAGGTAAAACGAATACTAGAAAAAACGTTAGATTCTTATCCAAGTTTGTCCGTGTGTCGCCGGATTGTGTTCACTAAGCTTGCAAGGAGCTTATTGGATCGTCTAGGCCAGGGAATACCAACTGGGGATGGGAGACATTTTTACAGTTTATTATCCTGTATATGGTGTCGTTTTTCTCTGATAATTCATGGTCAACTTTTCAGAGTCTTCTGTGTTCGCGTAGAGATAATTTCCTCTTGTGTCTCTAATAACCTATTCATATACTAATACATGTTACTTATATTGCCATCATTGTTCTAATTAAGTGTTTCAATATTTCTTTCAGATTGCAATCGTTAGTTAGTAATTGGTTTACTGACACTTAATCGTCAGACTCTTAATCCCCAGACATTTAACCAGCAAGTCACTTCATCCCAAGTCACTCAATCTTCAGTCACTTCATCCCCAGTTTCATAACTTCGGAAGAATGCAGAATACGTTCAAATGAATTTATTTAGCAAGAGAGATATGCAATTGATTTTAAAAACGTCAATCTTTCCGTAGTTGAGTATCGCTGAATTGCTTCAAATGTCCTGGCGCATATCTCAGCATACTTCTTCTTCTGTTTGATATGAACCCCAGCACTTGCTTGAAGAACTGAGGTCGTATGCTGTCCGCGATCCTTTCGCACATCGTTAAGAAATGTCCACGTGGTGGGATGTTGGCAAGAAAAGAGTGACTGTACTGCACGATGCCAGGCTTCTACAGCATTATTCGTTCAGGCAACACCACTATTTGCGTAGTCATACGTATCCAGGATTCAGGTGGAAATATATCTGGTGCAAAGTTTTCTCTTCTACCTCAAATTCGTCGAACTTGAACAAATTTATGTTCAAAATAAGATAACAGTTCATTCATCCTCTCACTTTGAGGCATAGATTCGGCTAAAATTTCAAATGTGTCGACTACATCATTCAACGGCACGATTATGAGGCGTAAATCATCGTCTGCCTCATAATCTGATTTCAACCCTAGTTCACTTATTTTTCGTTACATGGCATGACATCTCGAGCAATTCAGATGTACTCAACTACGGAAAGATTGACGTTCTTAAAATCAATAGCATATCTCTCATGGTAAATAAATTCATTTGAAAGTTTCTGCATTCTTCCGAAGTTATCATAATGGGTATTAAATGTCTTGCGAATGAGTGTTTAGGGATTAAGTGTCGGAGATTTAGAGTCTGACGATTAAGTGACCGGACACATAGTAATTAACCCCTAATTATGTCAAAATAAAGGAAATTGGATGATGATTATCTTCAGATTGGTTTTACTTGCAGTGAAATCGCTGAAGATATGCCCAATGCCTACTATGTAATGTTGTCTTCTTAAACGCAAACTTGAAGATATCGAATTTGCACGAACACTTCAACAACCGGCTTATTCGAGCAGATTTTACATCTTTCCGTGTTGAATCGTTGAAAGCAAAAAGGATTTGATTTGATTCACAAGGAATCCTTCCAACATTAGCTTTCAACTGCCGACAAACCACTATTGATGGCATTGTACCTCGTGGCGCATAAAGTAAACAAACCTAAGAAACCTCATACAAATGCCGAAGAGATGATAAAGCTATTTATATTGAAAATCGAGTGGTGCTGGGGACATCACTTGAACACTATCCCCAAAAAACTTCATGACGATGTCTCAACGTATATCTCAGCTCTCTGCTACGGCGTTCCCGAGACGCGACGCGCCCTTGGCTCTCCCAGCGGCTAG
>JACCGJ010007944.1:0-23560 GCA_013407085.1 Atriophallophorus winterbourni
TATCTATCTATCTATCTATCTATCTATCTATCTATCTATCTATCTATCTATCTATCTATCTATCTATCTATCTATCTATCTATCCATCTATCTATTAATCTATCTATCTATTTATCCTGCTTATTCAACTTAAATGCACTTTGATTGTTTAGTTGTTATTTTCACCACGCATAGTTGAATATCTAATTTAATTGCCTTCAATCTATTTATATTTTTATGTCTTATTTCACTGAAATTTTGTAATCTGTTTTTACTGATGCACTATTTAGTACAAATTTGTGGTACCGCAAACCTCGTTCAAATACTTACCACCAAACGATTTACCCGAAGTAAAAAAGTATCATTTATTGCACAAACTCACCGCAAATGTTTAAACATGCCAATCACTAATTAAGCCTAGAGTTACACGCTGAACATCTTCAAGCAAAATAATGAAACACTACGTGATGTTAAAACTTCAAATTGGTAATATATCTTGAGCATCGATAAACATGTTGTCTGATTATGATGCGATAATTTCGCTTCAGCATTTGAGTGTCAGTTCTCGAAATCAATTCATGAGCATCCGCCTGTTTGATGCTTTCAATTTGATGACAAATTATGTAAATCGATTTCAACTGCTGTTAAACCAATACCGCAAACAACTCAATTTAAAATAACCATAGAATACTTGACTTCAAAAATTCAATGAAAATCCACACATTCTTACTTCTTTGACGATCATCTGACAAACGTAGTAAAATTTGTTGAGTATGTATTACAAAATTACAATTGGTTGTGAAACATTTATCAAAGCGCACATTACATTGTACTTCAATGTCGGATATCATATTGTATGCATGTATGATTATTTCATTGTTGTATGTTCCAATCATTGTATTTTAAAATCATTTGTTATTGTTGTGGTACTCATATAGCACACACGTTCACAACATAACCGGTTACTGAGTTTGCTCTCATTAGGCGAAGACGGCAAATATAAGCTTCGTACAAATAGATACGAAAGCTCTTGGCATTTAACCGATGAGTCGGGAATAACTCGCTATTGACAGTTCACTTTAGAGACACTTGGTAAAGTACCATGTCCAAGCTGGAAAAGATGAAATACGGGTCTCGGCTGTTGAAAACAGACCACATGGTAGTCGACGTTGACCATCGATGACAAACAATTGGAAAGTTTTAAAACAAGATATGCCTTGAAGCAACTGTTTCGTATGACAACTACGATGTATGAGTAGAGAAATTCAGCTTCAGTTCTTCATCATATTTTTAGGCTGCAAACGCAAATGAAATGTGTATACTGGTTTTTGAGAAATTGAGGCTAATTTCTAAATGAATCAGAATTCGGTAGGTGGCTTTAATTGACTACTTATTTCACTTTATTGCGAAGTCCTTTTCTATTGACTAAACACAATTGTTCATCAATCAATAATGGTCAGTTTAGTAAACAATCAAAAATAAGTAATTATAAAATGAGTCTAAATGCGAGGTTTGGGAGAAATTTAGTAACTTGTTCATCCACCATCGTCTCGAGCATTTGACCAATAATCACTGAATGATTCTCTGTATGAACATCGTGATTCGTTGTATGATCAAATTGGAAAGTGGATTCGAATTCTTAATTGACCACGAATCACTATGTGATTCTGTGTTGTAACACTGTGCTTCGTTGTACGATCCCAATACAACAGTGGCATTCAAGTATAACTTTGTTTACCACCAATCCACTGTTTCAAGGCTCACTGAACCTAATCTTAATGTTTCCACCTGATGACGGCAAACAGGCAGAAACCGGTAGTGGAGTGTAATTGTTGGGGATGTGAGCAACACATTACTTTGTTCATCCATGAGCGCATTGAGTGCCTGACCACGAATCACTATGTGATTCTGTGGTTGAACATTTTGGTTCGTTGTACGCAACCTATTTAATTGTGGTTTCATTGTGTAACTTTGTTAAATTTCAAAATAGTTCATTTTGCGGTTAATGTTTCACACCATTTCGGTATAATGTCAATGTTCTACAATTAATGTGTTCTTACTTTTTTTGAAGATAAAATGAATTATTTAATTGAAAAATTCCTGAGTAAACTTTATTACAAAATTCTTCAAGTTTATTTAATATCTGTCGTGATTAAATTTAAGAGATAGTTATTCTTACCAGTGTTCAATGCACCTGAAAACGTGTAGAATGCAAATTTTATGTTTGTAGCAAAGAGTTTGATCGTCAACTAAATACCCTTAATTCAACCTCAAAGTAATTACGAAAATATAATATCGGGGATCAATCATTCATTCAATAAATTGTTCGGATGATTTTTGGAAAGTGCGCATGCGTTCGTTCATTGTGATTTTCAAAATTTCAGCGTCAACATATTTTAATGCTAATATTTTATTGCTAATTGAAACATCAAATAATACCAGATAAACCAAGTGATTACATCTAGCAAATGCTACTTAAATTTACCAGCTTACAAGTACAGAATAAAAATACCATTGACAGTTCATCCTCGAGTCGCGTATAAGTACTTTATATTTGTCTCCGGTTTGTTAGTGGTGGTAGTTGTGTGAATAGTTGATTCATGGAATGATTGGGGGTGTGCAGTATATTGAACATAAGAATCAAGTCGCCTCTAAGAAGGCGGTAGCGAGAGTCGAAGAGATTGAGGCTTGTGATACGATCTTCGTCTTGTTCATATTTTAAACCACGTACGAGCTTGGTGGTCCGATTATATAATCTCTGCAAGAGGCTGATGTCCTTCTGTATCCAGGGTGATCAAGCCTAAACCGCATACTCTATGGTTGGCCTCAAGAACGTATTAATTATTCGATGAACAGTTTGCTTCTTGAAACTCCCGTACACGCGTTTAAGAAAAACAGAACTCGTGACGTCTTTTCATAGACAGCTGTGCCGTTGTGTGACGGTTCAACGTGCTACTCACCAACACACCTAAGTCCCTTTCCTTATCAGTGCTTTCGAGAATATGGGAATCAATACCTTGCATTTTCTAAAATTGAAAGGTAGTTCATTTCTAACTGACCAGTTCTGTAAGGCATCGAGGTCGAGCTGAAGCTGTCTGCAATCTGCAGTTTTGCGTACTTGTGTCCACATCTTGATTTCATCCACAAATAACAAAATTTTGCTGCGAACAAGTTCAGGTAAGTCGTTTACATAGATCAGGCAAAGCATTGGTCCAAGCACCGATCCTTGCGGCACCCCACTCGTTACTGCAATGGGTCGTGATAAAGCACCATCAACCCTTACTCGAATGACACTGTTGAAGAGATAATCCTCAAACCAGGTTAGTAATGAAGCCTTGATGCCACATTGCTCCATTTTTTGTAGTAACAGACTGTGGTTGACACGATCGATTGCTTTGGACATATCAAGATAACACGCGTGTATGGTGAGACCTTTGTCTACAGCTTGTGTCCAGTCATCAAGGAAGAGCAGAAGGTTTGAAACGCAAGAGTGTCTTTTCATGAAGCCCTTTTGTTCGATCGCGAGCAAACAATTGTCTTCCATATGTTTTGAGACGCTGTTTGCAACGAGGAGCCCCATTTCTTTAGAGATCACCGTTAGTAGTGTTACTGGTCTATAGTTGGATACTTCGGAACGGTTGATTGGGGTAACGATGCGATTCTTCCAATCACATGGAACGACACTTTGGGTTGAGGAGAGATTAAACAAGTTGGTCAGGGGCGTACACAAAGTAGAAGCACAATTTTTGAGGATTAGCGGGGCAATTTCATCAGCTCCGGGAGATTTTTTCGTGTTGAGATTTAGCAATGTGCGGAACACACTGTCCGGGGTAATAGTTAGTTATTGTAAAACGTTTCCAGGTGAGATTACGGAAGTTGAAAGACAGATAACGGTGTTTCGTGGGCTGAAGACAGTGGAGAAGAAATGGGCTAGAACTTCGCAGATTCCGATGCTGTGTTTGTTGTCCCATCACGTGTCTTCAAAGCAGAAACCCCTGGTTTCACCCTAGACCGGTTATTTATGATCTAATAGAGAATTCTGGGGTTTGACTCCATTTTGTTGAGTAAATTATTTTGATAATTCAATTTGTCATCAACAACAAGTTTGTTCACCTTATTTCTCAGCAAACGGAATGTCTCCCAACTCTCAACGATGGTATCGTGTCGATGATCCCGCCATGCCGCATTTCACAAAGTTAACCATTTTCGTGTTTGGGTACTCAGCTAAAACGTATATCCATTGTTTTGCACCTTTGGAACCAGATGAGAGTGCACTTAAGTTTGTTTATCATCCGCTGCCATTGATCGTGCACGCTTGTTTTACTGATTACAGGTAAGCTCAAAATCATCAATCTAGAAAACTGTACTAAAAAACATGGGACCTTTAGAAAAATATTACTGAATCAATCTACTAATAGATAATTCAGTACTACAATATATATATATATATATACATATATATATATATATATCGTGCCGATATCGCGGAATTGCCGATTCTGCGGATTCGGCAATCAGTTTGCCGATTCCGCGGAATGAGCATTTCGTTGCTGATTCCGCGGAATAGGCAACGATTTGCTGAAAATGTGGAACTCATTTCTACCACTGCCGATTCCGTAGATTCAGCAGCCGATTCCGTGGATTCGGCTGCTGATTCTGCGGAATCGGCAAGCTATGTTTTTACTGTATTTCAGCCTTTTTGTCCGTTATAACTTAGCGAGATTTTTATTTTTCGCCGATGAAGATGATGTTCAAAATGGAACAAACAATGTTGGGCGAATTCACTATAGGTTTATTAACCAGATAAATCGGTACAGACATAAATAAATAGTGGTACAATCATGAATTCTAAAAGAAGTCTTTTCTTTTGTCACTATTTGTTCTTACATTTTACGTTCCGAAAGGCTCATCAGCTGACTATCTGCCTTCTGCAGCTGATTTCTAGAGAAAGCTGCCTCGATCATTCCATGTTTTGTTGCAACTTTGTACATTCCGCTGGCAGTAATGTCGTAAACCACTCCAATAATATTTCTACAGTCTAGTCGTCCACGATCGAATTCGGAAACCGGGAGTAAGACGCAGTCTCCCACGGATAGAGGATGCAGAATGGCGCTGCTCGCTTCAAGCATTTCTTTTCTGCTCTTTTCTTGTCCGCTTGTAGCCTTCTCACTGCATGCCCTTATCATCTGGATGTGCTTTGAGAAAACATCTGCAATACCTGTAGCTCTTTCTCCAGTTTCATCAACATGATCTTGTTCCCCGGCAGCAACAGCTTGTTCCTCACAAGCCTGATCTTGTTCCCCGTTCCACGTTTTCCACGTTTTCAGCAAATCGTTGCCTATTCCGCGGAATCAGCAACGAAATGCCGATTCCGCGGAATCGGCAAACTGATTGCCGAATCCGCGGAATCGGCAATTCCGCGATTTCGGCACGACATATATATATATATATCAGCTGATGGAAATACTTTGGTTTGAGAAGGTAACTGAAGCCAAAAATCAACTTTCTTGCATCTAACTGTTAATTTGAAGGCATTATAAAATTGTATGAATTTTATCTATTCGAAATAATGAGATGTGAAGTGTTCGTCTTTTTCCTTTTGAAGACATTTATTATGCAGCAAACAAAAATGTTTCGAATCGCAAGTATGCCAGGCACACTGACCAATCACAGCCATCGAAAGGCTCTCCGGTGTGTAGGTCGGCCAATCAGAACTCCTAAGCGGAGTTTTCTCTGCTGTTATCTCCGTTCTGTTTTCCAAAATAATGTTTTCACCCCCTATTTCTATGGTGGTAATGTATTTAACACCTTGATAGTTGGAACGCTTTTTGCCTAAATGCACGCTCAGTTGTGATGCTATAAAAAAGTCTGGTGAAACTTACATTTTTTATAGAATAAAGTAGTTGAAACGTTGAACAAAACATTTGTAAGAAAAGTCAACGACCATTTAGTATATGAGCCTTAAGGAGTTAAATTTAATTGTTTGGCTGATATTTTAAATTGATTTTACAGCAACCGGGATTGAACGGGTAAACTTTTCAAGTAACTTCCTTTCAGATAAGCGTATAACATGATTGAATGGCACTGTACTTTGGGGAGGTGCTTACATACACAGTGGCAGTGTTACTATTTCTGAATATACGGCATTAAAAAGTACTATAAAAAATGAAAGAAAATATACAATAAATTGTGTCTTGTGTGGATGAGTACAACGTACATTAAAAATGGAAAATAAAATGGAAAATAGCTTACATGGCATGCCCTTGTATGCGGACACATACTTCCAAAACCCAGTGGTGGACTTATCTTTCCCAGCATCGTCACAACATCTAGGTGTCGAACACGGCCCCTGTGAATTTATTCAAAATAAGTTTGCTTCGCGTTAAAGATAAATGTGTACGAAAAGCTTGAGCAATTTGCCGTATGCTATTATTTGGTAAAGCAAAAATGAAAGTTACTCGTGCAAACAAAGAACTACGGGCAATGATGAAATTTTGAATATGATTAATAGCGTTTGGTCATTTTCAGAAAAGAGAAAGCACTCTGGTTCTAAGCTGAAAAATCGATAGTATATTGTCATAATAATAAAGGAAGTGTATTTATAGCTAGATTATGAATGTGTCAGCCATGAAACAGGGATCGTAACTACGGCAGCTTTGCCACTTCCTTCTAGTGAAATTGGATATATATACCCGCTCTAAGTTTTACAGCTGCGTTGCAAATGAAATTCGCAACAAGTTCAAAACAATTCAAGGACCTAACTTATAAAATAATGAGGCATCTATTTCGCCTCCGGTCAAGCCATACCACACGTACTCACCCACTGGCATTTGATATTCCACATTCTCACCGGAACTGCCGTCGGTTTTTCTATTCGGTGCACGTTTGTTTCTTATAGAACTCCCTACCGTCAGATGATGGTCAATCATCTAGTGAAAGGATTTTCAAGAACAAACTGTCTATATTTATGCGTAGTAATTCCACCCTACATCCCGTTAATATAACACGACATTTAACCTAACGAATATTTTTCCATCATACAGAGATAATACATGACATTTTCTAACTACAAGAAATGTCGATCTTCCCAACGCTTCAACTTTTTATAAATATTTTTTTCCTTTACGAATATCCTATGGTTTTGTACATCTACAAGCTTTTTATACTATAAATTTTTGAATCTTGAATCTTGTCTCTTTAGAAGACACGCCAGTTCTAATTTTCATTTGAATTGTGTGGCGGACTACGATTTACTGATGCAAAAGATAAAACTGAGCAATGTTAAAATGCGGCCGAAATCTGCACGGAATTTTAATCCACATAAATATTTACGATATTTACGATAAATGTCTACGATTGGCATTTAAATTATTTCAAGCAAATAAATAATCTCAACAAACCAACATACCATAATTAAACGGA
Source organism: Atriophallophorus winterbourni (assembly GCA_013407085.1). Taxonomy (NCBI): domain Eukaryota; kingdom Metazoa; phylum Platyhelminthes; class Trematoda; order Plagiorchiida; family Microphallidae; genus Atriophallophorus; species Atriophallophorus winterbourni. The sequence continues at coordinate 7,402 of JACCGJ010007944.1, forward strand.
AAACAGCATGATATAATTCAGAAGCAATACCTGTTAGACTTTTTATGATATGTTATGATTGCTATGCTCTATATTCAATTGTGCATTACAAATATGTCCGCTGCGTTAGCAGCTAATGAAATAATTGCTCACTTGGCTTCGGGGTCGTAATCCGCCCACCTAGTCACGAATTCATCCAAATGGTGGGGTCCTAGTATGGACCAATCACGTGTCAGGTAGTCGAAATTGTCCATAATTACGGCAACAAACAAATTAATAACCTGTAATTATGAGAAGGTATATACGTTTTCTGTTTAACAAAGGTGTAACATGCAAAAAATTCTTCTTCGACTTTAGATGACACTACTATCATATAATAATTATATACATACTCTTAATACACATTAAAATTGTAATGCGAGGATTTGTGGAAAGTTTGTCCACTCATTATGAAGTGAACTACAGCGGTATTCATACAGACAAACAGCCGGTATTTTTGATGTTCATTATTTTTAAATTGAATGAATTAATAAAAGGTTATCAAGATTTTTCGAAAATTGTATTACTGTTTCGACAAGTTAATTAAAAACAGCATAACACAATGTCGGTTCCAAGGTTGACACGGCCTTGTGGCGACATCCAATCATGGAAAAGGCTTCAGGAGTCAACCTTGAAGAAAACTCCGGAGCCGGAGTCACGTTAGGCAATCCGAAGTTGTATTCAACTACGTCCTGACAACTCCTGCGACGGCATCGTTGTCCAAACGTATCAGCCTAGCTGTTCCTTTGGTTCCAGTGGTGTGATAGAGAGGGAGCACTTCTTGCATGGGCAATAGCTAGTTCTCCATATTCAATTGCCGTGGCGTACATCTACACGCATCAATGGAGAGGGCACCATCCCGCTTCTATGGATAATAAACCGGGAAGCAACAGATACCGGTTACAAGCTATGGCTCGACTGGCATAGAGCTCAGCGCATGAGACTGCTTCCGATGGTGGAAGAGATTTACTGGTCTCGTTGGACGGCTACCACCCGCCTCAAGCAGCCCCAAGTCAATAAGGCGCCGTATAGACACGGTCGGCTATCCTCATTGGGTGAATTGGGATTAGGAATCGCCTGACAAGCAGACTGCATTTTTCCGCACCAGCGAAATAAATTACTCAACAACAAAAGTCAGCTTTGAAACCGGAAACCTAGAACGTCGGGTCCATGTTCCCAGGACTTCACGACGACGTCTCGAATATCAGAGACGTAAGAAAATCAGCTGTGATTAACAATGAGCTAAAAGGCTGAAAGTCGATGTGGCTGCTCTGCAAGAGACGCGGTTACCAGACAGTGGTATAGCGACTGAAAGAGATTACACATTTTTGGAAAGAAACGGGCTCTGATGAGCCTCGACTGCATGGAGCTAGGTTTGCCGTGCGAAACAGCCTACTAAAAGCAGCAGAACCAATAAGCAGCTTGAGCGAACGCATTTGGATTCTAGATCTGAAGTGCGGTACTGGTACCATTAAGTTGGTCAACACTTACGCACCGACGCTATCTGCGACGCCTGCTGAAAAAGACGCCTTTTATCATAGCCTCACAACATTCCTAAACAACGTGCCACTAAAACTGTGTGGTGGTATTAGGTTATTTCAATGCCAGAGTTGATGCACATTACGAGTCTTGGCAAAACTGTCTCGGATGGTTCAGTGTAGGTAAAACTAATGAAAATGGACAACGCCTTTTAAAAATATGCACACGGTTCTGTCTTTGTGTCAGTAACACTTTCTTTCAAACAAAACCATAGCATAAAGTCTCTTGGAAACATCCTCGCTCTAAGCATTGGCATTAGCTTGATATTATTCTTGTTATTGCAGTACAAAGACATTTGCAAAAGAGATATGAACGCTCTTGGCATTGACCCCGCGAGTTGAGAAGAACTTGCTCTTGACCGCTCACATTGGAGACATTGTGTAAAGCGTCGTCTGTGAGCTGGGGAGGAGCAGATACAGCTCTTGGCAGCTGAACGCAGATCACGCCGCCGGCGTGCAACTGACGCCGGTCGACCGAGTTCGGCCTATCGTTGTGTGCGCTGCGGGAGAGATTGTTCCTCACGAATCGGATTGTTTAGTCATTCGAAAAGCTGTGGAGCATGAAAAAATCATGCGATTTTCATGTACATCCATGGTCGACATCGACCAAAGGAGGCCTACAATACAATGTCATAGAATATGCTTATAAAAGTCAAATAAATAGGTGTTTCAGCTATTGATCTGGGTGGCTCGGGAAAGGACGGCAACAAATCCGCCTACGTAATATTGAAGAGAACATGTTCAGGTGATTTTTTCCAAACGGTTTTGCATATTGAGATCACTGTGATGACGATCGGTAAACTGGTGTTATTCTAGACGGAGGGATCCAACTTTGTTTAAAATTCGGTTCACACGGCGAGGACACAATTTATGATGGTAGAGAGTTCCTGTGAAAACATAGCGAACTGAGTAAAAGTTCCGATGATATTAAATGCGGTGGCGTCGTATTTTGTGTGTAAGCGTATGACTGCATGCCGGCAGGCTGAAAGCAGGTTAGTTGGGGCGCCACATGCGAGATACGCATTTAAAACAACATCAACAGCTTCCGTTATTCATAAGAATTTCTCCGCATGATCCGGGTTCGGTTTGTGATTGTTTCTTTGAGCACCAACAACCTCAACCTCAAATTCAGCTTAGGTTGTTATCATTCAATTTGAAATAAGAGAGTTCATTTAAAAACTGTATAGCGTATCCGAAAATCTCAATGCCTTACCGATTTTTAATAATGAGATATTGAATCTATCATCAAATCGCACCGAAATTTGAGAATAATCAATTTATTAGCAATTATGGTTTAGTGGAGAAGCGAATGCATAAGAAGTCACCCGACAAACCAAATCACGGATTCAAATATCTGACAGTGACTCATGTTGACAAGCTATTCATCGAACAACTTGAATGAATGTACCAGCCATAGTTGCTGGGATCATTCAAATTCAAATTTCGCGTACGTTCGTATCGGTCGTAGACTAGACTTATTATCCTTACGACTTATATGGTTGACAGATGATGAACAGATTTGAAAACCCAGTGTCGTTTGGGCATGAAAATTTATTTCATTGCTATGACAATTGCTGCTAGGAATTTATGGAAAATGTACGTTTTTAATTTACGCAGTCAAGCAATCGTAGCCATGGAATAGGCTTAGTGGATTTAAAATTATTCGGTTTCTCGTTGCGTACATTCCACGATAACAAGCGTTGGTGAGATCTAGAATAATCTTTCTCATGTTTTGTGGGATTCGTGGGTAAATATGATTAAAGTTGGGAAGGTTGACCTCTGAATGAATTCGGACTTCTCATATAATCTGCTATAAGCCGGGTGTGTACGGTCAACTTAAGTACACTGGCTGGAGTGCTGAGCAGCTAGACACCCTTCAAGCATTTTAAACTCAGGTATAATGACAGTTCTTCGGCAACTGTTGTACACTTTGCAGAGTATGTGATTATTTCATGCGGAAACCAGGTGACTCACCAAAAACGCACTAACAGCATAGAAGCTAATAAAATATATGTACGACCATTTTGAGCTGCAATCCTGTGCAGTTGGCCCATCTGGTATGTTTGTGCAATTGTTTTCTGTTCGGTAAATGTGAAGGTAATTAGAAAATTGGAATCAAAACAAAAAAATTAATCAAAATAGCATCAGGAAAACTTGTTATTCAAGATCATTAGCAGTTATTCAGTTACAGCAAAAAGGGAGTTTTGGGAATCTATTCAAAGAGACGCGTTGGAACCTCGGACAGCACATTCGTCTTGCGATTAGCACATCGGTTTTGCATATAGGGAGATGTGCTCGATCGCAATTCCCTACAATACCCGGGTCGGAATGGTCGGAAAAAATTACAATAGTTAGCTCGATGTCCAATGATTAAAATCGTGACATGTACCGTCTCCTGCTTAAAAATTGTAATATAGAGAAGTCTTGGTTTCAAAAACTTTCAAAATGGACGGTTGGCGAACACAATTAGCATTACGATTTTGCTGTGCCCGGCAGTTGGTCTCACGCAAGCGTTGTTTATCTTTGTCACAAAGCGGTACTTGTTTTATGGCATCACCCATAAAACAAAGTGTTATTGATTGCATCTTTAGTTGGCACTGAAAAATTCGCAAACGGAATAATGGGAAACATTACTCATATGTGCTATCGCGAAATAGAAGTACATTCCGGTTATTCTGTTATCGGAAATATCACATTTTTGGGAAATTATTTGTGATTATGCAACGATTAGTCATTTGTGACGTACTTAAGGAAATTGGTAGTAGATTGTATACGTTGTCTCAATCATGCAGTCAACGGACAGCCGGTGCTGATTGACTGAAATATGCATACTGCAGTTAACGTAGCTAAAAATATGTTGCTCCCGAATCAGACTGTATAGCCTTACACATCATTGTAAAAAATGACAAAATATGCGGTACACCATCTACAATTAAATAGCGTTTCATTATTCTATCTAATTATTGTTTGAATTACTTACTTGTTGCACAAAATAGCATGATTTCTTGCCATGATTCTCCAGTTGAACACCTTTATCGTTTATAGTAAAACAGCCATTTAAGTATGGTAAAGCGAAATGGACAACAAATCTAAGCATAATAGGTAGTGAAGGTAAAAATAAGTATGAAACTATAGTAGAAGCTAATCAAAAAATAACGTTAGCTTGACACAGTTATATATTGGGTCGAATGTTCCACATAAGCTGTCGTAAAATCTTAAGCATTTCCAGCCTCGACATACGGGTAGGGGTCACCGAGAGTGCCTTTTCGTTCATAAGGTTCTCAGCAATATCACGAAAACATAGATCGAACATCTCATGAACTGAATATAACAATGTAGCCAAAATATTTCGAACGAATTTATGCACACTAAATCGATCAGATTGTGTTCTTTTGCTGCCTGGGATACAAGTTAGATTGAAGTCATTTTGTGACTAATGTCACGTCTCTTTTTCCTCTGTGTTATTTACTTATTTTGCCTGACACTTGCTGTGTCGGTCGCATTGTTGAGTTTCATCAATACACGCATTGCAGAACTTGAACCAAAAAGGAGATCCTTCATTTTGTATTTTGATCAAACCAAGTCAACGTGGTATAAAATGCAGATTGACGGACACCGGGTTCCGTGATCCATCCGTTCCAGCTGCAAAAGTTTCATTCTACCCACACAACAAATCATCAAATAACTTCGTCCAATCCCCGGTAAATAGGTTCACACACGCACGCGCGCGCATGCTTCATTAAGGGGTGGCAGTTGATTGTTCGTACACAGACGCACATAGCACAGGAGAATTTCGACCAATCGTGTCCTTTCGCGGTCAACGTCTTTGTTTTTACCGGATGATTAGTAGGCGCACGCAAGGGGTAGTTCAAAATTTTGAACAGAAAAAAATGGTCATTTCCATCACCCCCCACCAGAACAGAGAAGTTTGGCAAATTTGAGCCCATCCGTAAGCACAAATCTAGTGTTAAATAATCTAAGGGTGACGAAGCAAGTTCCCCGATGACATGGCTGGGTGGGTTTCTACTTCTTACTTAAATAGATGGGGTTGTATTCAGCTCAGAACTCAGAAAGTTTTATGGTAGAAAAAATAGTAAGCTTAACAGTAACCATAGGATGACGAGGTATATTGACAAGGAAGTCAAATGCTGCTGCTAAGCTGATGACCAGCTTTGGGTGTGTTTATATCACCTTGATGTCTCCAAGATACTTCTAGCTTTCAAAATGATCGGAGCAAATCCATATTGTGGTTCATAATGAAACGGAACAAGACAATTCGTCAGTACATTTGAGAACCTTACTAATAGGTTTTCTTTATATACATGGACTGGAAAGTAATTCGCTTAAACAATATGTTTCTCGTTATTCTATCCAAGTTACACCGATTCAAATGCCTTTTAACAGCACTTTAACGACAACAAGATGCAATAGAAACATTCAAACGGACTAAATGCGTGTCGAGTATTCGTTGTAAAAGCATAACACCGAAATCTCGAAAAGTAACGGGTATCATTGTTGACAACGATGGGAGCTAGCGGAAAAGCTCACCTGAATAGGACAAGCAGAGCATAGAAAAAGTTTTTGAAGTTGTTGTTGCGATTTATAACAGGCGGTTCCTCTTCACTTAATGGATTTTCTTCGGTCGATATTTGCCCAAATAGTTGCATTCCGATCACGGCATAAATGAAAAATATCATTGCAATCAACAGAGCAACGTACGGCAATGCCTAGCAGAGGAGATGAGAAATGTTTGCTGTAAATTTATTCCGATAACGAAAGTAGAACGATACTGAATTAGCCTAACATGTCGTCACAATTAACATACGTTGCACGATTGGTATGGATTATCGTTGGGCCATTGGGTTAAAACCCGATTGAGATTGTATGAAATTCCTGTATGCTGACATTTACCATTGATACAGCCGACAAGGTTTTGATTTGGTCCGTGGAGGTTTGCCGGCAATTTGACCAGCACGAAAAGCGATTGTGTTGACCAGTTGACACGAATGTCTCATATGAACGGAAATGAAAGTAAATGACCAGTTTTAGGAGTGCTCACATCCCTGCACTTACACGCCATAACCGGTTCCTGGCTATTTGTCATCATCAGTTGGGACAGTAAGATAAGTTTTAGTGAGTGATGTAACAGTGGAGAAGTAGTAAACAAACATATACTTAAAGGTCACTCTTAAGCAGATTAGCACAACCAACCTTTGGATGGCTGATCTACACAGTGTATCAATCGATCGATCGAGTCAATGGAAATGGTTTAATTGACCAAAGATTGGTTGTGCAAATCTGATTAACAGTGACTTGCAAGTATAACTTTGGAAATGAATGTAGTTGCGTAACCGGGACTATCATTTTAATCGTCATTTATGCAGACGAACTGCGTATTTGCTTGAAACAGTGCCTGTCGTTGATTAACGGTTAGATACCTTCATGCGACCTATTTACGAATTTAATACTGGCTTGCGATTGGCGAACACATCTACTCTGAGCAGACGAAAAGCAATGACAGGCGAGACGACGGCAAAACGCCGGTGCAATTCAAATTTCATCTGCCCAAGTAACTATGGTTGGCACAGCCCAGTGGTGGTTCGCCGGTGGTGCGTGTAAGCGAGACCGAATGAAGTCATCGGACGAGAGTTTTAATCAGTATACCGGTTGCAATTTCTAGTTTATCTAGCCAGAAAGATGATTGAAAAGTTGGACGAATAATCAAATTTGGAAATCGGTCTGGGCGGTTTCAATGTTTTAACACCAGTTCCTTATTCAACTGATCAAAATACGGATGGTTCGTAAAAATAACATTATACGAATAACTGTTTTGTATACAGCAAAACATTGTGGTGACATCCAAATATGTTGAAGTGTATCACGAATCACTATCCTCTGCTTACAAGACAAAATGCAATTCGATGATTGCCGATACTAATCCGTGTTTTCCCGGTCTTTCCTTTCAGAGACACGAGAAGGATTGCACCAATGATGGTGAACCTTTCAAATCAGCCATGTAAAATAGCTTTGGGAGGCAAGTGGAACCTTCCAGCGTTGGATGGAATTCATAAAGAATACCACACGTGAATAATGTGGGATACTTTCATCATCTTTACTATTAAAAAGAAACATTTGTTTTGTTAATCGATTTTTAGGCGAGAAGAATTTGAAATAGTAGACTGGCATGTCTACAGTGACAAAGCTCAACCTTCCCTAAGTTTAAGCTGGACCCGCCGTTGACCACACAGAACAAGTAAACATGAAGAAAAGAATTAGCGAGGTAATTGCGCATGAAAACTTGACAATAAAAATTTGGAGGACTGCTTGAGAACTATGCAAACGTTTAAACAAAGTTATACTTGAATGCCACTGTTACATACGGTTCGTACAACGATGTTCAAACAAAGAATCACAAAGTGATTCTTGGTCAAGCACTCAAGGCGTTTATGGATGACCAAATTAATGTGTTTCTCACATCACCCGCACTTACACACCACTACCGGCTTCTGGCTGTTTGCCGTCATAAGGTGGATACAGTAAGATTAGGTTCAGTGGGCTTTGAAACAGTGGATAAGTGGTAAACCTAATCTTACTGTCTCCACCTGATGACCGCAAACCGTCAGAAACCGGTAGTGGTGTGTAAGTGCGGGGGATGTGAGCAATACATTACTTTGGTCATCCATAAGCTCATTGAGTGCTTTACCAAGAATTACTTTGTGATTCTGTGTTTGAACATCATGGTTCGTTGTGCGAACCCTATGTAACTGTGTCATTCAAGTATAACTTTGTTTACCACTTTACCACTGTTCCAAGGCTCACTGAACCTGATCTCACTGTCTCCTCCTGATGACGGCAATCAGCCAGAAACCGGTAGTGGTGTGTAAGTGCGGGGGATGTGAGCTACACATTACTATGTTACCGTTTGTTTTTAAGTCAGAGTTGACAGGCAAAAGAAATCTCAAATATATTGAAGAAACATAATCGTTATCCAGAATAAACTTGGGATCATTGATTCAGAAAATTCTTTAACAGTAGAAAATAGCATGAAATTATTCGAACTTTTTCGACAGAAAAATCCTGTACGAAGTTATCTGTTTGATGTCGTTACCAATTGGCCGTGCTGAGTCACCAAGTTCCTTTCTAGTTATGATTCACAGTCAGTCTAATATTTCTGTATATAGGTTGAACACAAATTTTTATCTTTGTTCAACTTCCGAAATGTGTTGGCTCCAATCGGCTCAATTATTGTTAGAATCAAGGCCAATAAATAAGAATTCGAAACAGAGAGAAAATTAATTAACGAAAAAAGATTTGATTCGAGGTTGGACACAGCGTGTCTTGAAACAAACATCCATCAATCTAAATACGCTATCACGATGCGTCTTTTGTGAGCAGTTTGATAATAAGTTTGATAATAATATCTACTGGTTAAAATTCAGTTCCTTGTACACAATTGCAAAGGCATGAATACAGATAGATAGCAATGGTGTGAGAAACATTCGCTGAAATGTAGACAAAATTCACAAAAAATTCTGAACATGAAGAATGTGATGATGATATACTAGTGGAAACGGAGAATTCGAACTTAGCCAAATTGAATTCCAATAAAACAATTACTTGGATTGATTTAATGAAGGTCCACAGGAGCTGACGAATGGACTCTTCCTTGCTCAGCAATTTTACTAAACGCATCACCCGGAAAAGACGGAAGAAGTTCACACTGAATTTTGTGGATTTGAATTCGGACTGTGGATAAATTAAGGAAGTAATCCATTAATTGAGCGAACATGAAGATTAGCAAGTATGCATGTATGATTCCATGTGTATTTGCATGTATGGATATGATTATAACAACATTGTCTAAATTTTAATTGAGATTAGAAATATGCTTTAGTGGCCAAACCCGTGTGCCACCACAGCTTGGTCAAATATAAGAATGTTTTCATCATATTACTGTAGGTAAATATTTTAAATAGCTTTTGTAGACTAATGTCAATCGCGAAATAAACAATTTCAAGACATATGCCCTTGACCAGGCATTGGCCAATGCACGTATTCGCGTCTCATTTAAACCTATATTGATGCGATTACTGTTTCACTTTAGCTCAAAGAAAAACAACTTCTGCATCGTTATAACTTGTACATGCATGTAACTGAATGACGTGAATAAAGAGGATTTAACCAACGGTTAATGATTTCGGTTAAAATGAAATTGACACAGTCAAACATTGTATACCATGTTATTGCCACTTAACATAATGTTTCGACTAATGCTAGGTGTTAAGCGTGTATCAATAAGTACCAACAAATATTTATGACAAATGACTTTGCTCATTTGGTGGAAAAACAATTAATCTGATTTAGGTCCGGGCGAGCCATGAAGATACGGATATTGACTGCATGCGACATCGCGACCCAGAAGTGAAATCAATGAGCAGTGCTGGCGTTGAGATTACTCATGAAAACCAGATCCTTTAAACTGTTCACAAATTTGCTCATGTCTGTACGTGATGACACATTCGGAAAAGCAGGTTTTTCTGAACCAGTCTTCGCTGAGTTAACAACAGCTGTTGCGATTGTCCCAGACCGTAAACAGGATTCTAGCAGCTACTTGAACAATAATTTTGAATATCAGATCGACGATTAACCTTGTTCAAAAATATTTCTTTTTGCACGCTTATCCAACAGCTTATTTAGCAGCTTACAATCGTAATGTCGAAACTATGACATACTAAGTAAAATATCAGGAAATGAAACATGACTTCTACCGTTCACGGACGTTAAGTAATTTTCTTTATCGAATAGTTAGGAAAATCTTGTCAGTTTTCAGAAAGAAATTTGTATACAATCGGTTAGAGCAGTTTTTGGGTTACGTATCACTTTTGACACGGAAGCTTCGCCAGATCCATATAGATGCTCTCCTACGATACACCTCCGCTTATCCGAGACAGGCTTCGTCCATTTTAACTGAGATAGAACATCTGTCCAGCGATAAAAAATGAATGATAACGGTTCATCGTGAAGCTATGCGGTTATCCGAAACATTTTGTGAAAAGTCAATTGATGAGGGTATAATATGTTAAAGGCACATCAGAAGCTATCAATAGAATCTTAAAACAAGCGTCCATACGTGTGACGTATAAGAAAGGAAATCTATCCGTTCAGCCCTAATGCACCTCAAGGACACTATTATCAAGCGTCGAGACTAGCTTCTCCAAAATCAATTGTAAAGGTTTCGCTGGTGTTCACACATTTTTCCCAAGCAACTTCACACCAGAATACGAAGACATCAAAAGTGTGTCGAAAGTCAGCCCGGAGATACAAGGAAATATCAACTCATTGTTCGTAAATCAGTTTCGACAGACCATGTGTTAGATACGGGCCACAGCGTTGAAGTGTTAGGACGCGGTATTAGACCCTATAGCGAGCGCCTACATGCCAAAGTGGTCGACATTAATAACATGCAGTCAATAAATTGGATGGGGCTGAGATCTCCGCAATTGGTTAACCTTAAACGACTCGTTCTGTAACTTTATAGACGTGCGCAACAAGATCAACCAACATTGACCGTGTTCACTTGTATAGTGTTAGGCAAATCAACCACTGAGCTAGTCACGGCTACGAGATTGGCACATCACTGATCTTACTATATGCTGCTTAGCATTAAGGGACAAAAGGTAGTGGGTGGAATGAGACTTATGTTCCCTGTCGGTTTGTCGAAGGCTCTATGTCTGAAGTGAAATGTTACCCGAAAACTACTCTAAACAAGTGCATACCAATTTCTTTCAATTAATACCCGATCGGTCCGAAACATATTCCAATCAATTGTCAGTTTGTATTCACAAGGCGCAACACGAGGTTTTGGACGACTTTATCCGAATGAAACAGCATAGAAATGCGGACAAAACATGCTATATTTACATGTAACATTTAAATAATACACTCAGTAGTTTTAAAGAATAGCAAACAAGAAAACGGGCGGTTGGATGGCTTGAATTTATAAACCACGACAATAGCGCTAACAATGTAATTTGAGGCTTAATCAACATTGAGCAGGCGTGCAAACATATAACACACATAACATGCAGTCTGAAGTAAACTTACTGCAGAAATCGCACTCTATCCAAGGATCGAAGAATATGTTGTCAGACAATAAAAAATTATAAACCCCATGAACAACATTAAAATGAAGCGTGAATGCCATTTCACGATAAAAATAGAACATGAACAATTAAGTGATGTGTTGCTCACCCCCCCGAAATAACACTCCACTACCGGTTTCTGGCTGTTTACCGTCATCAGGTGAAGACGGTAAGATTAGGTTCAGTGAGCCTTGAAACAGTGGATAAATGGTAAACAAAGTTATACTTGAATGCCACTGTTACATATGGTTCGTACAACGAACCACGATGTTCAAACGCAGAATCACATAGTGATTCGTGGTCAAGCACTCAAGGCGCTTATGGATGACCAAAGTGATGTGTTGCTCACATCCCCCGAACCATTAAGATTATTTCACAATATGAGATTCTTAACTTAAACACATATTCAATTATACTAAAATATCTGTTTTAAAAATATATATAAGCCTTGTAGATATTTGGGTAGAGCAATTGCAGAGATATGTTTCGATGCACGGTCGATCATGATTAATCACACCTAATTTGGATGCAATTTATGAACAACCAAAGATGATTATAAAAATTTCATACCTGAGTGACAATAATATCAATGTAGCTTCCAAGAACAAGGACGAAGTCAACTACGTTCCACATGTCACTAAAGTAGTGCTGAAATGGATCGAAAAGAAGGCGAATATGGCACTGCGACAGTATGCTGAATCGCTCATATAATGGTTAGGAAAATTCTCCAAACGGTGTACTACTCATGAGTAAAAAAAACTTTAAATTATTCACTCATTTATCAAACGTCAAATTATTGTTACGATTTTGATGAATAAGATTTTTAATTGGGTAAACTTATTCAGTGAATAATATATTCTATGTTCATCAGTATTTATTCTTATAGGTCATTTTCTAAATTAATTCTAATCTATGTTACTCAGAACTGTAGTTAGGATGATTCACCGATAGAACATTGAAATAATAATTTTTGTGTGATAAATTGGATGTCACGGATAGCTAAGTGTTGGTGTTATGCCATAGGTTTCAAGCTACAGAAGTTTGTCCAGACGGACATGTGGAGCAAGGGAATTCTGGGCATGAATTGTGTGATGAAATCCAACAGGAAAGTAAACGTGGAAAGTCTTCAAACTTATGGCATGTTAATAGGAGAACCGAGAATAGGCGAGAGACAAAATAAAATATTACCTGATGTGGTTACGTAATCAGAGAAATGAATCAGAAAGTTTTTATCGATTCGAGGCAAATAAAATGAAAGCTGCATATCAACCATACGATTCATCTTCGGAATATTACAATACCATTTCACATTGTGTAACGATCGCAAGTGTGAGTTGGCACCATCTGATATGTAACGCAACTAATTGAATCTTTGGTAGTGAATTAGATATCGGAAAACAAGTTAAATGATTAAAATTCACTTGTTAGGTCACATATTGCGAATATGAAGTGATCATATTCACAACGTAGTTTTGTTTGCTAATCTTAACTATCAATGTCTTAAGGGTGACTAGACTCTGACTTTGCTCCAGTTGGGGTCAGAGAAATGAGAATTTACAGAGTCTTCTTCCACTCAGTGCGATGGCTCAAATTGTGTTAGTTGGAGGTCATTTTGCAGTCATCTTTTTGTGAATGCTTGGCGAGACTTGTATGTAGTTAAGAGTAGTGACGAGGAAAGGTTGTTAAGATGCATGACAGTGAAAACTACAAGGAGTTCTACTTGTTCATTACACTTGAGTTTGTGCGCGCTTTGGTTTCAGTTGGAGGCAATTCTTCTCTTTTATATTTACCGTGGCTTTTAAAGTGTCTCCCATCCCCTTCATTTAAGATGTTATTTTGTCAAAGTGGCATGTTAGTTAAGCACTCGGTACGCGCGATCGGTGTAATGTTGTCCCAGATTATTATTGTTTTTATTATTATTATTTTTCTTATTTAGTATGTTCATTTTTACTATCTACATAAGTGTTGTAGGAAGAACAAGATTCAGGCAACAATTAGAAGTTATGAGATTTTCTATCAGTTAATAAACCACAATTTAATGTGGGCTAGCATCCTGAACCAAAAGCGAAATTGCATAATTAGCAGCTTGACCAACTGGATCAATTGTACTTGGTTAATATGTGACAATGCCGTGATAGCCAAATGTTTAATTATATAACTTACCCTAAAACTGAATGCTGACAAACGCAATACAAATTCCACTGTAAAAACCGCCGTGAAAAAATAGTTGAACGAATCGAGAACCTCCCCGAATTCTTTCTTTTGACCGTCATACTACCAAAAGAAAAAAAACAGATGAATCATTAGACGATCGATAAAACTTATTCGAGATACGAGATCCTGATGGATGAAAGCAGCGCAAAACCGATTTTAGGTTGTGTGTGGTGGAAAAGTATTCAAATCTTGATATGTTTTAACACTAATTCATGTTACTTTGAATTATGTCCTCCAGAAATTATTTGTTTTCACAAACGGCGCGATGAATCACTGTTTCAAAATTCTGACAATGAAGGCAAGTCGGCAGCAATTAGGATGGATTAGTGTCATGAGAGTCGTTTCAGTCAATTAAATTTTGATTACAATCACCTCAGGAGTTTGCAGGATGTTCCAGCAGCCCCTTCGGGACACATTGAGAGAAACCGTGTAAACAACTGAGAACGCTTCTTCAGGATTTACTCGGTGAACAGCTTAGATGATTGCAATCAAAATCTTCGTTCAAGTGAAAATGTTAAGATAATATGTCGAATTTCGGAACCACTTGTTAAGAACGGTCACAAAAATACCAAACGAAAGAACTGATAAAAACGCAAAACTAACTTTGAGCGTCAGAGCGACTGTGTTGATGAAGATACAAATAAATATGAAGATTTCGAATTTCTTCGAAACTACGAGTGACCAAATTTTATATTGAAGATGTCCTTTTGGAATATACCTCCTGCGTGGTCGTGCCTTCAACGCGTATTCGATGCATTTGCGCTGAAATGATTTTGTTAAATTCATGATTGAACTATCAATATGATGAAAATAATAACTGTAAAATAGAGACTAAGCAAATCATGCTACTCTTGGCGAGAAAATCGCTCCATCTAATTGCTTCTTACGGCAATATATAAGAAATTGATATTATGACAATCAGCCAGTTGTAATAAATAAAAAAATAAAAAGCACAACGTTGGCACCCTGTAAAAAATTAAATGTTTAAACTAAAATCGAGTAATCAATTGGAATATGTTTGGGACCGATCGTGTATTCATAATGCAAAGCAATTTGAGTGCAATCGGTTAGAGCAGTTTTTGGGTAACGTCGTCGACGGTATCGAATCACCTGCGCACCTGGCTAATTTGTTGAAACCTTTAGTCGGCAATACAGCCTTGTTCATCAAGAACGAATATGACTTTGCAGCACCATTAAAGTCGGTAACAATAGATGACGATGAAATAATGGCTAGCTTTGATGTGAGCGCTTTGTTCAACAACGTCGATACAACAAGTGCGTTACAACTAGCTGGACGGGCCTTGGATTCTGATGCCAGTTTGTCAGATCGCACAAACTTGAGCGTCCAGCAAATTATCAACTGTGTATCGATCTGCCTAAGCATGAACCACTTCGTATTTAATGAGCAATTATATAGACAAAAAGAAGGGTTGGCAATGGGTTCAAGGATATCTCCAGTACTTGCGAACATGTATATGGAGCATTTCGAGAACAAAGCCCTTAACAATGAAGAGTTCAAGTCAAAATTATGGTGGCGCTATGTTGATGACACATTTGTTATCATCAAGCGAGATCAGTTAGAGACCTTCTTCAACTACTTAAATGAAATAGACCCACGTATTACGGTCACAAAGGAAGTGTAATCTTGCACAGATACTCTTCCATTTTTGGACTGCTTAGCACAAAAAGTAGACGGCAAAATAAAAACTTCTGTCTATCGGAAACCTATCGATACAGATGCTGTACTACGATACACTCCCGCTCATCCAAGACAGGTCTTCAGTTCCATAACTTGTTCCATTTTCCATAAGATAGAACACCTGTGCAGCGAAGAAAGAGACCAAAAAGAGGCGCACCGTCAAGCGAGCTAAAGGCTCATAGACCACGGTTATCCGATAAGTTTTGTAAAACGCCAATTGATGAAGGTAAAATACCCGTCAGAAAAATCGGAGAAAAAATGGCGGGATATAGTTTGTATACCGTATGTAAAATGCACATCTGAAGCGATATGTAGAATCTTGAATAAGGCGGCCATACTCGTAACTTATAAGAAAGGGAAAACTATCCGTTCGGTTCTGATACACATCAAGGATAAGACACCTTTATCTAGCGTTACGAACAGCATCTACAGAATCAACTGTAAGGACGGGTGTTTACATAGGGCCGACTTCCAGGGAAATTCACACTACAATCGAAGAACACTGAAAGCGTGTCCGGAGACAGCCCAGGGATGATAGGGAATATCAA
>JACCGJ010007946.1:0-33152 GCA_013407085.1 Atriophallophorus winterbourni
TTTAACCAAGGATCTCATGTCGGTATAGCATATTCAACATGAAGACGGATGTACGTTGAATTCAATTTGCAGACAATATTGAGGTCATACGAACCTAGGACTGCTCTAAGGAGACTCAAGTTGTTTTCAGTTTTGCAGGCAGCCTGTCGACATTGCATTGGGTTTCCTAAATCTGATTGGATAATCACACGTGAATCTTTTTCGAAAGAGATCATCTTGCGCCAAAGCTTTGAGTCATCAGCAAAAAACAAGCAATACAGTAGGCAAGTCGTTTATATATATTAAAAACAAAAGCGGTCGGAGGACTGATCCTTGTGGGACACCACGAACAACTTTAATCGACTCGGATAATTCGTTTTTGACTCTAACATACATCTCACGAGATATCAATTATGCATGGAGTTTACCCTGTACTCCGTAGGTGAGTAGTTTCGACGAAAGTATTTCGTGATTCACACGATCAAAGGCTTTTGAGAAATCAATATAAATTACGTCCAGTACCAGTACCAGAGGCCAGTGTCGGTATTCCCATTTTAACATTTCGGAGGTCGTTGACGTGTTTATACAATGCTTTGGGATTCATAATGAATTTTTCGACTAGACTGATTTGGTAATCTTTTCTGTCTTTTCGAATGAGATATACACACTTATTTCGTAATAAGTTGTAGTAGCACCGAGTTATCCCAGACGGATCGTAAGTATTTGGACCAGGCATTGTCACGCTTACACATCCATTTTCGAGTACTGCATCTGAGAGGCTTTTTCGGAAGCTGTTTGCTGGATATTATTATCACCATGGATGACAAGTAATCGTTAATACGAAGTTGGTTGTAAAACGATTACCAGATTTTCTTAGCTGATTTGAGTTCAAAGAAATCCCATCGATTTGCAGTAGCAAGAGCTTGAAGCAAGTCATAGTTCACAGTTGTATACGTTCGTTGAGTATTTTCTGCTGGTTCGCATTGATAAATATAATCGAATGTCATGACAACATGATCGCTCAATCCAAGTGGAGCTGTATAGAAAACAAATTCTATCATGAGTTATTCGTTTGTAACTATGAGGTCCAGGGTAGATTGGGTTTGTTCAGATCGAAATCGCGTTGGTTGTTGTACATGGTTGTAAAAAGGGGTGCAAGTCATTATTTCTTGAAGAAAGCTTTTGATGTAATGTAATGTTGTAATGATGTAATGTTTGTTGCAAGGGTTGGTACATTGAAATTGCCGTGAAGGAGCGAATGTGATTATGTGAGCTTCTAATGCAAAAAGTATTGCATTAGAAAGAACATTGTCAACGGCAGATAATGAAGAAGGGGGACCATAAATCAATGCTGAGAGGCACTTGTGTTTACTATGTAAGTCAAAATGAGCGAAACAATGTATCTGCGATATCTAACTCGGGGAAAAGCATAGTGTAGCTTATGCTTCCATGAAAGTATAGGAGGGCACTGCCACCTTTTGTTGCTCGACCCAGAATTGGTCGGCTGCTCCACGTTTTTTGTCTCAGTTGCATTTGTTTGACTTGGCAAAGAAGTCATCTCAAAAACAATAGGGTTCGTGTGTTTTATGTCGTACACAGCCCGAATACGAATTTCAGGAGGTGCAAATTTTCGACATCAATACCACGCCTCGAGTATTCTATCCTTCATCTCATCTGCGCGGAATAATATTTTAGGAGGAGCAGGCTGAAGCGTTTCTTTTTTTTTGGTATAATGCCCATAACATTAGTCGTTATTATGCCTTTTAAACCTAAGATCTCTTGTAAAAATCTCCATTTACTGCAATCGTGTTGCAGACGTTTGCTGGATTCTAATTTGTTCGAAATGGGTACACCATGAACTCTAACACCTCTGCGATTCGTAGCCTCTTGTGCTAGATCCGGATTATTACGACGAATTTGCCGTTCTTTCCAAGGAACGTCCGAAAATATTCGCACAATCGATTTGTTTACAACTAAGAGGGATGAGGCGAGCAACATATTTTCTACATATTGGACGGACATGAGCACTACACACACTAGCCTGGGTGTGTTCGCACGAGGTGAGTTCGGTGGTCTAAAAAATCGCGTCAGCGACGCGGGTGAGGCAGTGATGTCTAAGCTTCTGCAAAGGTCGTTTCATTGTTTCCTGTCATCTGTTTCGGGTTGCTTTAGTGATGGCGAAGTTGATTCAATGAGATAACTACAAATTATCGTTAGATCTCCGATGTTCGTCATTTGATGGCTTTGGTGTTCAAACTTTCCGGTCTAAGCCTATGCATGTCCTTCGATAATTCAGCACTGTCATTCACTTGACTGCAGGTGTGATTCGCAGACTCTTCGGTCATACCGAGCTGTTTGAAGGAACTTTGGTGAATTTCTGGAGAAATCAGCGTTCCCGTAGTAGTTAGCGCTTCCCTGTAAGACTTGCGGTTAATGTGGTTAGGGATTGCGTTTAGAACTGGTTCCAGCGCTTTCTGACACGCAAATGTTTGCAAAGACGTTAACGTGTTTTCGAGCCGTTTAAAGTTCGCCTCTAGAGCGAAAATGCGTCTCTCCATAATGGAATCAGAAATTTTGGCTCTTGCTAAATCACTAGTTACTTTCAATTTGCATGGATTACATATATAGCAGATGACTGATAATTCTTCATTATCAATAAGAGTCAAAGTTTCAGCTGATTAGTACTTTTCACATGAATAACACTTGAACACAAGTAACATTTAAATTGACGCGATCTGGGACTTACCAGCTTTTGACACATTTTGCAATTCTTTACAAGCCTCGTCGTCATCTCCGTTTAGTAATAATAATATTAATATTTTGTATTGGACATCCGAGGCATGCAATACGTGATCAGTTAATCAAAATTGGAACAGCAAAATAAAATATAACGGTGCAAATGACCGTAGTGAGCAGGATTTGTAAACATTTTTCCGTTGAATAATGGGAACGAATATACAGTAAGTAAGAAAAAATCCTAATGTCTAACAATAAGTTTTCATTTAAATTTTGTCAGGATTTACGAATGGCAACGATGCAAAAAAATGGAGAAGAGAAATGGAAGGTTATTATGAAAAAAAGTGGAGTGAATTGTAATGAAGTTGTTTTTTTGAAAATTGATAAATAAATTATATATGCACCAATTCACGTTCTTTTACGAAAAGATTGGTTGAGAAGATTGAAAATGAAACATAAATCCATCAGCATAAGGAAATCTAAGAAATTGTGCGGGATGAGAGAGGGTGTGGTTAATAGCATGGGACTAGGGTACGCTGTGTGCTCCAATACTCTTGGAGAATGGTCGACGAATCGAACCAAAATGTGTTCACCAGCCGGGTTTTCGTTATCTGCAGGAGAGTTAATCGCAAAAAGCACAAATTTCGGGCGGATAGATTTCGAGCCAGTTTCAGTAATGGTTCGGTATTCGAAGAAACTGGAATACAATGAAAGATGTTCTCTTCACCAGCATGGTGAGAGGTCATCATAGGACGGTCACAAGCCCGTCTGAGAAAGGAGGAGGGTTGGGCTTAGGGCTAGCAACCCTATCCAGTAAAACCTACATTGCTACGGAAACGAAGACAGCAGATCCGTCATGTCTGAAGGATGGATCCCAGTTCGCATACGAAGGTAGCCATTCACTGGCATCCGCAAGGTTAACGAAAAAGGGGACGGCCCAAGGAAACTTGGCGCAGAACGTTGAAACGCGAACTACATGCTCAAGGATTCACGGTGCAGACAGCAACGGAAGCAGCGACAGACCGGAATCACTTGCGTGAAGTTGTCTTCGACTCATGTGCCACCCGGCACGGAGAGGACTGAGTGAAATACATGGAAAACATAATGATTTCCAGTTTTTTTTTACTATTTTTTTCATTTTTTGTAGATTTTATTGTTTCGCAAGTTTGGATAAAAATATGACATTTAAAAGCCTCATATGAAATAAAAGACAGTAATATACACAATGATGTATAGAAAATTTCATGGGAGGCAATGTTGACAAATAGACAAATGTGATGCAAGTCCCAACCTATGACGAAAAATGCATAGACCCTAGGTAACCTGACACCACAGCAACGTTATAAATTGATAATCTAAAAATAATTTTTTTAGATGTTTCGAAATTTTCTTAGAGTGAAATTTGTTAACGATAGAAACCTGAATTGAAACAATAAGGATAAATATGTTTAAACCCAAAGGGGGGTAAGATAAACCTTAAGAGATACAATAAGTAAAGGTACATATAATACTAGTCCCAGGTTCAGAAGCATAAGTGGCCCATTAAGATGTCTTCAAGAAGGAGTTGTGATCCCATTCTCAGGTCAAAAGTAGACCTTTTCGCTATGATCTCTCAGTGCTGCAAATGTGGACCCACCTGCTTTGTTCGAAAATCTGTCTCCCGACTGCCATCCAATTACAACCAAATCCAGACGATATTTCGAAAGGGATGACCATTTTATGCGTTCAGAAGTCCAGCGACTGTTAAAGGAAGAAATCATTGAGCCATCGCGTTCTCCATGGCGGTCACAAGTCATGATTACAACTAACGAGCGTCAGAAAAAGCGGATGTTTATTGATTATAGTCGTACAACTAATCGATTTACCTACCTTGACGCTTATCCCCTGCCAAGAATCGATAGAATCATTGAGAATATATCATGGTACGAGTATTTCAGTACACTGGATCTCAAGAGTGCTTATCATCACGTGCCAATAAAAGAAGCGAAAAAAGCTTATACCGCTTTCGAAGCATGCGGAAATCTATACCAATTCAAACGTATTCTGTTCGGGGTAACAAATGGTGTAGCCTGTTTCCAGAGAGTGATTGATACGCTTATCCAAAAGAAGCATTTGTCGGCGACTTATGCCTACATTGATAACGTTAACGTTTGTGGTAAGAATCCATCAGAGCATGATGAAAACCTGTCGAGGTTTCTTGAAATGGCTAAAAATTTCGACATTACCTTTAATGATACCAAGAACACTATTCGAGCTACAAAGGTTACACTTTTGGGTTACGAAGTATCAAAAGGAACCATGAAACCTGATCCCAAGCGCCTCCGACCCCTTCGTGAAATACCCCCACCCAATAATTTGAAACACAAGAACGCATCGTTGGTATGTTTGCTTGCTATTCTCAGTGGATCAATCACTTTTCTGATAAAATTTCTATACTGAATCGAAATCGTATTTTCCCAATTCCCGATGATGTTCAACAGACGTTCTTAAATTTAAAGTCAGAGCTGGAGAAAGCAGTTATAGTTACACCCGAAGTTGACGAAACACTTGTAGTTGAAACTGATGCTTCTGATATAGCCATAGCCGCCACGCTCAATCAGAGAGGAAGGCCAGTTGCTTTCTATTCACGAACACTAACCACATCAGAACGTCACCATTCCTCTGTTGAAAAAGAAGCGTACGCAATCGTAGAAGCACTGAGAAAATGGAGACACTATCTTATTGGGAAGCATTTTAAACTCGTAACTGATCAGAGGTCTGTCGCTTTTATGTTTTGAAATACGAACAAAGGCAAAATAAAGAATGAGAAAATCGAACGCCGGCGAGTTGAACTTGCCTCTTTCAGCTACGACGTTGTCTACAGACCGGGAAAACAGAACCATGTTGCAGATGCGCTTTCCCGCGGATTTTGCGCATCAGTCAATAACGTCTCGAATCTGAAGAAACTTCATGACTCCCTCTGCCATCCCGGTGTCACACGTATGATTCACTTCGCCCGTTCACGGAATTTACCTTATTCCGTTGACGATATAAAACGAATGACCAGCTCATGTCGTGTTTGTGCTGAAGTCAAAGTTAAATTTTTCAAGCCTTCACACGTTCCCCTGATAAAAGCTACACAACCGTTCGAGCGCCTGAGTATCGATTTCAAGGGACCTCTGCCGTCTGCTAATCGTAATCGGTTTTTACTTACGATCGTCGATGAATTTTCACGGTTTCCCTTTGCATACGCGTGCTCGGATACAACATCAACAACCGTTATTCGATGTCTCACTGATTTGTTCTCCGTGTTCGGGACCCCATGCTATGTTCATTCTGACCGAGGATCTTCATTCATGTCGAACGAACTTTGTGATTTTCTTCACTCTAAAGGTGTAGCGACCAGCCATTCTACCTCGTACAATCCACAGTCGAATGGCCAAGTTGAACGCTTAAATGCTACTTTGTGGAAAAGTATACTTTTATCACTTAAGTCTAACGATCTTGAAGTGAAACATTGGGAAGCCGTACTACCAAACGCCCTTCATTCAATCAGATCTTTGTTATGTACCAGTACGAATGTTACGCCACATGAAAGGATGTTTCAACACAACCGAAGAGCGGCAACTGGCACATCCCTTCCCAGCTGGCTATTACAAACAAACCGAGTGCTGATGCGCAATAATCTACGACGTAATAAATACGAGCCATTAGCAGAAGAGGTGGAACTGATTGAATGCAATCCAACTTACGCTAGAGTACGACTACTTAATGGTCAAGAACAGTCGGTGTCGCTTCGTCAACTCGCGCCCATTGGAGAGCAACATAATGCAATTGTTCCCGATGTCGATATTCTGTTAGAACCGCCAAACGACGAGCCTTCTGAAACTCCTTGCAATCAAGAACCTAACGAGAGTCTCACTGAACTTATTCGTCAACAACAACGCGTCCGACCGTATGAGCTGAGGAGCGGTGCAATTTAACAAGCCAAAACTACTGACAGTTATCATTTTTTCGAGGCGGGGAGAATGTCGTATATCGCTGTCTGTTTGTCTTGTACTGTCTTTTATATTATAAACTCGTGACCATATATAAACGCATCCCTCTCCCATTACAGCCGTATATTGCATCAACAAGTTGTTCAAAGCCCAATTCTCGGATCTTCTTACTATCTACTTGTAGGGAGACGGGGAGTGGAGGCGTTATAAGCTTACTCCCTCATGTGGGACTTGGGCTCGTTACAAGGAAGCACGAAACATAGCTGTTCCCAAGATAAGTGCAGCAAAGATTTCTTTCGAAATGAGACTCGCTCAAGAGGCCCATACTCATCCGAAACGTTACTACAGCTACGTTTAATCTAAGGGATCAACACGAAAAGGTGTAGGTAACTTAAGAAGGGACGATGGCTCAGCCGTCATTGCAAGCACTGAAAAGGCTCAATAGTTTTCCTTGCATTTTCAAGGCGTACAACGCCGAGATTATAACTCGTACTCCTATGCACCATCACTTCAATGTGTACTCGCTGATCGCCTCCTCTGCACTGACCTTACATTCGAGGTACACAATGTCGAGAATCTATTGGCCAGCCTAGCAACAAGTCAGCAGGGCCCGATGGCATCCATCCACGAATGATCAGACTGCTAGCGCCTATATTAGCTGTGTCGATCACAGAGCTTTTCACATCATCCCTCAGTCAAAGTACCCTTCCTTTGGACTGGAGAACCGCCGTTGTAGTGCCTATCCATAAGGGAGGAGCTTCCTCGGCGGTCAAAAGATACCGCCCGGTTAGCCTCACTAGTGTACTATGTAAGGTTATGGAAAGATTGATCCGCGATAAAATTTGTGGATATCTAACCAAACACTCTCTTTTGAATGGTTCACAACACGGCTTCCTAAAAGGTGGGTGTGATGAATTGAATTAAATTGAATTGAATAACCAACCCAAGAATGTAAGTGAGAACAAACGACGCTCACTCGAATTACAGTATGTATTGAATAATGTAGCTTTAACAACAAGAATTTGAATCACGGAATTATTGACTAGTATTGATTATTATTCAAACAATCATCACAACCACCGCAGTTCCAATCATCCTCGGATTTGAGTAATCTTGAATAGGTTTGTTTCATGTTCATCAGAAGCTTGTCCAGTGTCTGCAGGTTGAATTGATTGAACATACGGAGGTTCCAGCTAACCCGAAACGTCATCCACAGTTGCCAAAATGGTCTCGCTTTTTCAATGGCAGTAGTCGAAGGTGACAGTAAGGCTTTTCCTCTAGCGGTTTTGAAAAGTACATTGTCTGACGATCGTTCAGATGAGCTAGAAGGCAGTGCTGAATTCGCTTGATAAGATGAGTTCGGTGATTTATTTGAACTGGTATCTGATGAACTCTGAAGTTTGCTAACTTTGAAGCCACTTTCTT
The DNA here is from genome assembly GCA_013407085.1 of Atriophallophorus winterbourni. NCBI lineage: Eukaryota > Metazoa > Platyhelminthes > Trematoda > Plagiorchiida > Microphallidae > Atriophallophorus > Atriophallophorus winterbourni. Next base: position 8,118 of record JACCGJ010007946.1, read on the forward strand.
GGTAATGAAAACTAGATTTTCCGTTTGGATCAATTATACAGACGGATGTGGACGTGTTAACAGGAGTAGCACTTGAGGCAGTTGATAGGGAAGTCAAATTTTCATCATCAAACGAAAGATCTCTAGCACGAGCAATGGCACTGTTAGAAATCGGTCGAACTGTCTTTCCAGATGCAGTTTGAATATCCAGAGTAACGGGAGTGTTCTCCATACTATGATTGGATGTATGAAAGTCAACGATTCGTTTTTCTCCAAGCGGCATAGTTAATGTATCATCATCGTATGTCTGCATTATAGCCTTGGCTTTTCCGACAGGTTCTCGGAGTCCATACGGAATAAGGTGGCGTTTGAGAAACACGGGGTTTCCTTCTACCTCAAGAAAAGTTGGAGGAATTCGCATTCCACCAGTTGCTTGCGAATATTTAATTATGAAGTCTCTTCAGACGATGTCGTTGCCACGCGCGCATCGTGATACTGTTCACAATGAGCTCGAACATCTTTGAACGAAGGTTTTGGTAGTTTCAAGAGCTCATTTTGCAAAACACTGTCATTTATTCCAGCTATTAAACGATCTTTCAACCGCATTTCTAACAAGTCACCGAAGTTGCATTTCGCTGCCTGAATTAACAATTGTAGAGTAAATTCGCGAATGCCTTGATTGGACTGACGCAACATGGAATGAAATTTTGCACACTCGGTTGGTTCGAAATGTATAGGTTTCACATGTTGCAATAAAAGCGTCTTCAGCGTTTCGTATGGTAGATTTTCCGATTGAATTTAGAAAATGAACAGTTTTTTATCATTGTCTGCTTTCGGCCGCGTCATACACCAAATTTCGAATCTTTCAAAATAGTCTTCAATTTCTCGAGCATTTGAATTTATATCTAGAGGTTCCAGACTTGAATTTGCCATGAAGAATTGCTGTTCGCGACTAGTATCGATTATTATTCAAACAATCATCACAGTAGGTCATGTCTGACAAATATGTTGAGCTTTCTAAACGAGGATGGATGATGGTATAGCTGCAGAAGTCTTCTATCTCGACTTTAGTAAGGCTTTTGATTCAGTCAACCATAGGCTCTTGCTTCTCAAACTCTCAGCCATAGGAGTATCAGGAAACCTTCTGGGTTGGATTCGAGCATTCCTTAGCGACCGTTTTTTTACTGTCAGGCTAGATGACACTTACTCCGCAAGTGCGCATGTAACGAGAGGGGTTCCCCAGGGCTCAGTCTCGGGGCCGTCGCTGTTCCTCATCTTCATTGATGATCTAGCAAACAAACTGCGCTCACCCTGTTATATGTTTGCTGACGACGTTAAAATTGTCGGTAGGTCGGATAACTCCGATATGATAAGTGACGTGGAAGCTGTAACAGCATGGGCGGGTGAGTGGGACCTTACCCTTAACCTAGCTAATAGTCACTTGCTCTCTACACTGTCAGGCAACATGATTGTGTCTACACACTCAGCTCACACGGATTTCCGTAGGGTTAAGTCTACTAAGTACATTGGAATCGTAGTCTCCGCAAACTTTAAGTGGGCTGACCAATGTGCTGCTGCAGCTCAAAGGGCCAGGAGGCGAACTCTTTCGACTACGTTCAGCCCTCACTTGCAGAAAAGCTGAGGTGCTATTGCCCCTTTACAAGGCAATAGTAAGGCCACATTTAGAATACTGTATCCAGGCTTGGAAGCCGTATTACCAGAAGGATATCGTGCAGCTAGAAAAGGTACAGAAGCTGGCCACTCGCATGATCGAGGGGTTAGCATACACCAACTATGAAAATCGTCTATTAACACTAGGACTTTTCTCACTTAGGAGGAGGCAACTTAGGGGGATCTTATAGAGACCTTCAAGGTTGTCAAAGGATCAGGTTGTCTCGAATTCGATGACTTCTTTCGGTTCTCTCCTTTGGTTGGTACACGAGGGCACAGTCTTAAGCTAATTAAACAGCACACCAGGCTCGAATCCAGAACGCACTTCTTTAGCATCCGTATAGTGAACGCGTGGAACTTACTTCCCGCAGAACTAATCATGGCAACTTCAGTAATTGCGTTCAAACATGGGCTGGACGAACGGTGGCTGGTGCTCTTCCCGGAGCATTACCCTTAAGACTAAATCCCCCCATATTTATGATAAAAAACACAAAAATATTCGAGAAACATTTTGAAACACAAAAAGAGTTTCTTTTTCATTTTTTCGTATTTGTGTAAATAAACTGCTGTCCATCGTCTTTTCATTCGATTGGACATGCAACATGCATAAATCTTTCACCTTTCGGTGATGAGACATCTCCCATCTTCCATTCACAGTTACACACCCCTGTGTTACTTACGAATCAATCCTGGTAGTGGCGGATGTTTTCAAGCACACCTCCGAAAGAATCTGGGCACTCGTTTCGACTTGGTCGACTATCGCCCTGTGATACTGATACTGATACTGAACGTGTCTGTCCATTTTGAAAGGTAGCCTTCAACTGGACTATTTAAATATTTATGACAATCAAACAATTAAACAAGTGAACTGAGTTCAAGCTCAAACCAGCAAGAGTGACCCCACTGTTGATTTTTATGTGTGTGAACGAAAGCGAAAACATTATTATTATTATTATTATTTCACACAAGTCTTTACAGACGGTGTGCCAACAAGTATACCATGAAGAAGGTACATGAGAGAGAAAAAAAAGAAAAAAGAGGGTGATTTTTTGTCTGTCTGTTTACACATGCCGCTTTTGATCTTTTTTTGTCTTTTTTGGAATAAGGGAGGGGGGAGTGTCATTGATAAACGGGAACACAAGCACGGCAGGATTCTCGCCTCTTTTTCCTTTCTTGTGCCATCACACTGAGTGTTGTCAGCCACATGTCTTCACGGTCCTTCGGACCCCACCCGGGTAAGCGCGATGTTCCCACGATGGCTAGTGGGGCTGTTAGACGTTTGAGGGTCTTCCGCCAGGTATTCCTTTGTCCGCCACGGCGACGTTTCCAATCTGGTCCGGCGAGAGCAACAAGAGCTAGGCGAGGAAGGCGTCGCTCATCCATACGGAGAACGTGCCCCAGCCATCTCAGCTGGCACATGGATATATGATCGGAGAGTGGCACAGAGCGATCACCGAGGACTGCCCTCCTGACGTCATCATTTTTGACTTTCTGTTGCCAGCTTAAACGAGCTATACTCCGCAGGCAGCGCTGATCAAACGTCGATAATCGTTGACTATCCGCTTGTCGCAGCGTCCACGTCTCGCAGCCATACAGTAGAACTGCTCGTACGGTGGCCTGGTACACTCTGCCCTTCAAGCGTAATCCAACATCGCGTCGGCGCCACAGATACCGTAGCCCAGCGACAGCATGGCGTGCTCTTGCAATCCGTGCTGTGATTTCAGCTTCGATATCGCCCCCAGTTGTGATGCAGCTCCCTAGGTAGGTGAATCTGTCAGTCACTTCCAGTTTATGGTTTTCGATCGTCAAATCAAGTGTTGGGTCTGTCCAATCCTGTAGGAACACTTGGCATTTTGACGGAGAGAAGTGTAATCCATACAGCGACAACTGATCAACGAGTAGATCCAAAGCGCTTTGTATGGCGCAAGCATCCTCTCCGAGGAGAGCAATGTCGTCAGCATAGTCCAGATCCATAACTCGTCGACCGGGGAGCAGGTCGATCCCACAATTCGGTAGCTGGGTTGTTGCTGCCTGCATGACATCGTCAATCGCAAAGTTAAATAGGAATGGGGAGATCGGACATCCTTGACGAACCCCGCTGGAGATGGTAAACTGCTTGGATAAGTCACCATAGGCTTTGACTCTGCCGTGGTGTGGCAGTACAGCTTCTTGAGCAGGATTACGTACTTCGGTGGGACACCATGGCGAATGAGACAGTCCCAGAGGGCGGTTCTGTCAATGGAATCGAAGGCTGCTCGTATGTCAAGAAAGACGATGATTGTTGGACGTGCGTATTGGTAACGTTACTCCAAAATTTGGCGGAGCGTGAAGATTTGGTCCACAAACCCGCGTCCTCCTCTAAAACCAGCCTGTTCTTCTCGGTACTCTGCTTCTCGGTAGCTGTTAAGCCTGGTCAGGATGATTGATGCGAACAGTTTAGAGACCACCGGTATGAGACTGATACCCCTGTGATTACCGCACTTTTTCCTCGACCCTTTCTTGAATACTGGGACGATGGCTGACGGTCCCCACGCGCTGGGTATGGTTTCCTCGTTCCAGATCTTTCCGAAGAGCACTGACAGTTCACTGCACAAAACGTCGAAACCTTCAACAAATAGTTCGGCTGGTAGCTCGTCTAAACCAGGGGCTTTGCGTCGTTTAAGCTTCATTATGTGTGAGCGAATTTCTGCTTCTGTAGGTGGTTCCTGTGGGGCCGGCCACTGAGTGGTGGAGCCACTAGGCTGAGCAACAGAGAGTGGTCGCGGTTGATTGAATTGGCTAGCGAAATGTTCCATCCAGCGGTCCAATCGCCTTTCTCTGTTGGTAATCAACGACCCATCTGCTTCCGTGATGAGTTCGCTCACGCTGGGCATTCGGGGTCCCGTGGAGCGTATAAGCTGGAACAATTTGCGGGTGTTGCCAACTGCTTGGGCTGCTTCCATCTCGCTTGCCCGCTTTTCCCACCATGATTCTCGGTCCGTTTTGAGGCTGGTCTTCAACTGGTGGCGAATTTGCCTGCGCTGTTCATCATATCTTTTCCCCGGAGGTAAGGAACGCTGTTGGTCAATTAATTTGGCTGTGGCAGCAGATATCCAGTTGGAATCTGTTCGCTTGGATGTTCCACAGCTTTCCAGGCCAGCATGATACATTGCGCTTTGGATTTGAGCCCAATGCTCCTCAATATTATCAGGATGGGGTCCAAGTGCATTAGATAGGGCCGTTAGATAGTTCTCTGCCACTGCTCTATCGGATAGTTTAAGCGTATCCAGCCTCGTGATATTTTTCTTACGCGATCCGCTGAAACGCATAGTTAGGTTTGCACAGACTAACGCGTGGTCTGATGATAGGCAGGTCGACCAATATGATCTGCAGTCTGGCACACTGGAACGCCATCGATAACTGATCGCAATGTGATCAATTTGTGTCCAGAGTCCTGTCGAGGGGGATCTCCATGTTGCTGACCGTTGTTTGGAATGTCGGAAGCTGACACTGCTGAGGAATAGGCGGTGCTCAGCACATAGACTCAACAGGCGTTCACCGTTGTCTGATCGGACGCAATCGAGACCATATGGACCACCGAGGTGTCGTTCACTTTGTGAGAGTCGGCCAACTCGGGCATTAAGATCGCCAGCCAGGATGACAATATCCGACTTTCGTGCTTTACGCAGTAATTCGTCTAGACCTCGGTAGAATTCGTCTTTCGCTAAATCAGCACTGCAGTCAGTGGGGGCGTAGGCTACGATGACGAAAAGTGCACGGGTGGTCTGCCTGTGTTGACTGATTTTGCATGAGCCACCAAGTCGGACGGCGCACAAACGGCTATTGACAGGTAACCAGTCAATCAAGGCTGCCTCGGCGCGTGAGCTCAGGGCAATACCAACTCCTGCAAGTCCCGCTGTCTGGGCCTCTTCATCTTTGAAAACACCACTGTTCCGGGCGACTCCATCTCCGTGGAACTGAGTTCAAGTGAACTCAGTTCACTTGTAGAAGGAGCAATTGGTCAAGGAGAAAATGTCCAAGGAGTAATTTGTCAAGGATGAATTGTCAGAGGAGCAATTGTCAAGGAGCAACTGTCGGTACCCCGTTCTTGACACGCTACAGCATGAACATTTGCATGAACTTCAGGAAGACATTGCAAACGTAAGTTTCACGATAAAATTATTTTGGAATGGAAAATGTTCATTTGAATAGATGCGCTTGTAATCGACACTAGTATCGTTGTATTTTTAATTACATTTTTTAATATTCAGGTATTCGCTGCTGGCTTAAAACTGTTCGAATCTGGGACACTTTTGAACAGTTTTTGTTCATTCATCCGCAAATATCACAGCCGTTGCAATCCTTTTCGGATTATTCGTTCGGTACTTTGCAACACTTCAGTTTTCATATCTGCAGGTTGTTTTAAATACAAAGTTTTCTGCGATTTCTCGTGTGAATGTAATTTACAATCTCGTGGATTGGAACCATTTCGATCGAGTAAGTGAGCCAAAACTTGGATTCTCATTATTTACTACTGCTGTTAAATCTTTTTGTCGCCGATAGTGAGCTGCATCCTGAAACGCACCAAGTCTGTTTTCATTCTTATAACCGCAACATGAGAGTCTCATAGCCCACACACAATCAATAACGGTGCTGCACTTTACCGCGATCACAGTTTGTAGTTCCCTTCGTTCATTTAGCACTCGTCTGCGTGAATGAGTTGTCTCATGTCATTGGATCACTTGTCCACTCAAGTGAATAAAAATGGTGATATTTCTTCACCATTTGGACATCTAAATTTGTTCCATTCATGATTTTCGCTCTGATATTCTAAGTGTTTTAAGGCAATGTTTAAGTACCCAGCAGTGCACGGATGTGCAATCATGCAGTACTTTGTGCTGTGCGGCTAACACCGTGCTAAATTGATTGACCAGAGGTAGTGAGCTGCATGCTGAAACAGACTGGTGTCTCACTGCCAATTCCAGTTCTTTTTCTTTCTCATATATGTATAGGCCTGGGCAACCTGACAGTATCTTTGCCCACATGCGTCTGTGACTGTGCGGCACTTTGCCTGGATCATGATTGTGCTCTCATACCATACGATAAGGAGAGCTGCTACACGACTCTGTAGACCTTCGTTGTTTATGAAAGATTGTGCTATCGGATGGTGTCCCTAGAGTAGAGAGAGGAGAAGTGCTCTACCCATCTTTCCATCTGCTGAGTTTTGTCGACAATTGGGTCACCAGATACAGACTTAATGGGAGCCGTTTTAAGTTTATTTGGGCAAATGGCTCTCTTGATCCCTTCATACAGCGTGAAAATTTCCGGTATCCGCAGCTTTTTGGATATTGAGGTTAATTTCAGATCAATGGTCGTTTGCACATCGCCTTGCAGTCTGTTGAACCTTATTTCTAGCTCTTAGAAGTCGTAAGTTTTCATCTGTTGGCATACCTTTGAACCTCAAGAATGCTGTACGTTTCTCATCCAACACAGCAGTCATCTCTGAAGCTTTTGCTTCGAACCAGTCGCTCGTTCGAGCTTTCTTCGGACCGAAAGGGGAAACTGCTACTCGGCATATGCAGCTTTTCATCGATTCCCAGTTTTCTGAAGCCGATTCGAGTGGGGTTTGCATGCTGAACTCGGCTGTGAAGGCTTTTGCAAATCGCGTAGGTAGATTAGGTTCGCACATGCGGGTGACATCTATCCTAGGCTTAGCAGACAATTTGGTGCGGTGAAATCTCGTGTCGGAAAGCTTCAGTTTTGCACAGACCAGCGAATGATCAGTGTCACAGTCTGCTATCGGATGGTGTCCCTAGAGTAGAGAGAGAAGAAGTGCTCTACCCATCTTTCCATCTGCTGAGTTTTGTCGACAATTGGGTCACCAGATACAGACTTAATGGGAGCCGTTTTAAGTTTATTTGGGCAGATGGCTCTCTTGATCCCTTCATACAGCGTGAAAATTTCCGATATCCGCAGCTTTCTGGATATTGAGGTTAATTTCAGATCAATCGTCGTTTGCACATCGCCTTGCAGTCTGTTGAACCTTATTTCTAGCTGTTCTTAGAAGTCGTAAGTTTTCATCTGTTGGCATACCTTTGAACCTCAAGAATGCTGTGCGTTTCTCATCCAACACAACAGTCATCTCTGAAGCTTTTGCTTCGAACCAGTCGCTCGTTCGAGCTTTCTTCGGAGCGAAAGGGGAAACTGCTACTCGGCATATGCAGCTTTTCATCGATTCCCAGTTTTCTGAAGCCGATTCGAGTGGGGTTGTCATGCTGAACTCGGTTGTGAAGGCTTTTGCAAATCGCGTAGGTAGATTAGGTTCGCACATGCGGGTGACGTCTATCCTAGGCTTAGCAGACAATTTGGTGCGGTAAAATCTCGTGTCGGGAAGATTCAGTTTTGCACAGACCAGCGAATGATCAGTGTCACAGTCTGCGCTTTGATATGATCTGGTGAGAAGTACGTTTCCTATATTAGTGCGCCTAACAAGAATAAGATCAAGCTGATGCCAATGCTTAGAGTGAGGATGTTACCAAGAGAACTTATGCTGTGGTTTTGTTTGAAAGAAAGTGTTACTGACACAAAGTCTGAACTGTGTGCATAATTCTAAAAGGCGTTGTCCATTTTCATTGTTTTTACCTACACTGAACCTCCCGAGACAGTTTTGCCAAGACTCGTAATCTGCATCAACTCTATCATTAAAATCACCCAATACCTCTACATAGTTTCTTTGTGGCACGTCATTTATACCATCGAAATTTGGCATTTATGGTCTTAAATAGACTATTGACTTTTTCTATTCTCATGTGAACCATTGGAGCTGCTCCTACCGTTATAGGAAACAGCGGATCATGGTGACTTGTGCCTTCAATCTACTGGGTTTTTAACGGGTGGCATTTGTACGTTTATTATAGTTGTGCGCCCAGAAAAGCAATTTTTTTATTTTAAACCCTCAGTGCTTCGGAGAATGTTGGTAGCTGTGTCCCGAGTTGATGTCCTGCCTGTCTAAATACCACATAAGCTACGATTTTGCGATCTGAAGGCGAATGTAATAATAAACTGTTGATCAAAATTGCGGTGCACTTCAGAAGTCAAGTTTTTAAAATATTCGAAGCTGGAGTCCCGTTGGGTGGATTGCACGTGTGTTCAAATTTGTTTCTTTCTTTCCTACGATGTTGTATATCGGAAGCATATCCTGTTTATGCGAAAGTTAGCTGTCCATTTCTAATTCCACTGGCGTACATTTCACTACTCTACTAAACAAAATCTATTTTGATTGTTTGGTAAATAACACAGGCAGCAGCAGATAACGGTTAGAAGCTATAGCGGAGTCTTGTGAAAGTCAACTCCATGGGCTGTCTTAAGCAGTACGACAGTTTGTTTAGATCGCGTTGGTCATCTGGGGACCGCTTGAAGCTGGGAGCTAGTTTGCGAGTTGGCTGAAGCAGATGACTTGACATCTAACATGTGTATAGTTGGGGTGATCCTTCTCTGGTTGGGGTCCGCGCCACCACACTTCACAAGTGCTATTTATCCTCAGCTATAGGTCATAATCGTGTTACTTGGCCGTCTTGCTGTAGGCATATTAGAGGTTTTTTGTATGCTTTTTAATGTAGTAGCAAGAAAAGCTTTTAATGATGCATGACAGTGAGATTCGCAAAAGCTGCCGTGCTGATGTTGGTTTACTCGTTTGCCAAACTTGATTGGTTGCATGTTTTATCCCAGATGTATGTAATTGATCCAAGTGTCTGTGTTTTGTCTATACATTCCGTAGTGTTTAAGTCATATCCTTCCCTATCAATTTAGCATTTTAGTGTCATGGTTGTGTGGCTGTTAAGCATTTGGTGCTTGCGATCAGTGTAATGCTGTCCCTGATGATGAGCCCCTTGTTGGAAGTAAGCACAAGTCCTCCTTGCTTTTGGACGCCACTTATATCGATCATGGGCTAAACTTGATCAACAGAGACTTGAGACGCACGCCATGTGAGCATTTCATTCGGTATATATTTCTGAGGAAACCGTAGCAGCTCGAAACCTGTGTTACCTTTGTCGTCAGGATAAAATATCATTTTAACGGTTCTAGGGAAATTAGGCATTCGGTAATGCTGTCCTGATGATGATGAATAAGAAACGAGATGTATAAAGTAGTGGCTCATTCTCACTACAACCCCCGACTGTACCAGCTGTGAACATATGCGTTGCGTACGATAAAAGCCCGCTCCATAAAAATGGTGAATTACTGCGTTCGGTTGAGTGCCTAAAATGTTTGATAGCTTCGTATGCTGCAATCAGTTGACGACTGAAAATGTCTCTTTCCGGTGGGAAGAAATCGTCATCAATAAAATTCTTATTGTTCTCATCACTCCGGTACTCGTTACTAATGTTTTCCGTATATCTGCCTGTGTATGGGCGACCTGACAGTTTCTTAGCTTATGTGCGGTCTTTGACTGCGCAGCACTTTTGCGACATTAGGCTTGTGATTTTACATACGTACACACACATTACTAATGTTCTTCTGCGATTGGAAAGTTTAAGACATCAACCGCATTTTGTGCACTCAATTCCAGATTCAACACGTTATCCGGACTTCATGAACTCCCCGGGACTACATTAGCGATCTATATTGCTGATTATACGCCAGTCATTTGAAACTACGGAGAATATGAACAAATGTGCAGTTGTCTTTTTGTGCTATGCTTTTAATATCGCGCTAGATTGATTTTCTACTGCAAATGGGCTGTATGCCGGGATACACCAGAGTTTTACTACCACTCTTTATTTCTCATATCGTTCTAAGGCTGGGTAACGTGGTGGTATTTGAGCCCACATGTAATCTATGGTTGTGCGACTCATTTCTGGTTCCAGGCTTCTGTTTTTTACAAATGCATATACTATGGTTACCGATGCCCTATTATTGTTTTTGCTGTGTAATGTTACATCATCATCATCCTCATGGACATCATTGCATCGGTTACAAGTACCATGTGTTTAATTGCTATCCATCCGTGAAACGTTGAAATCCTAAAAATTTGAGGAAGAATGAGACCTAGAAAGCTACCCAACCTGTAGATTTGGCACAGCCACGTTAGGATGTCACTGTGAATGAGTAGAGCGGCATAAGCATGACAGATTCTTTGCGGCTTTCACTGCTACGCAGCATAATAAGCTTTCATTGTCACCTTACTTGACAGCATACTGGATTAGTCAAACAATCCAAGAAGAAGTCTACATCAAGCCCTCCACAGTGAACACGATTTTGAGCCTTATCACTAGGAACAAAAGTCACTGTGAATTCTGTTCACTTGGCCCTTAACCTGGGCGACGGGTCGCATCAACAGTAGCTAGTTTAGCTCGTGAGGTTTTTATCTTGATCCAAGTCATAGTCTGGCCACCCTACAACCAACCCGTCGCGCTGAGACTGGACCTTAACGTGGTTTGTGTACCTTCATGCCCCATTGAGCTATTCTGGGTGGTGCCTTTTGGTGCCAGCAGAGCTACTCATTCCAGGAAGGTCGATGGATAGAGGTCAGACAAACTCAGTCTCTAGCCACTGCCTCGTGGTTCAGGCTTTTTAGCCAAAGGCTCCGGGTGGGGCCCCCTAAGCTACCCCCTACTTCGTCCTGGGCAACCGGGTAGTATCACGCCCACAAGCAATTATGAAAATCAAGGTAAAAATTACAGACCCCGTGCTCTCACGCTCTCTGCTTTCAAGCTCTTTGCTCTCTGCTCAAAATGCTTTACATGATCTCACTGCATGCAAACTTTTTAATAACTGTTTTTCGCTTTGTGGTTCTTTGGTTAGCCCTGACAGAAGTGCAGCTTGTTCATCGAGGTTTCCGAATTCAGCCACTTCGAATATTTTGCCTGCTTCGAATGCCTCCAGAGCGTTCTTCCGCCCACGCGTACCATTCAAATTAGCGGCGTTTAATGTACGGACTTTAGCTAGCATCGGACAGCAGGCAGCTTTGGCTCGCACGCTTGATAGCCTCGAAGTCGATGTGTGCTGTTTGTCGGAAACACGCATGCATAACTCTAGCTCAGTTACACGATTGTCTAACCCTTCGAACTTACGTAAGTCACACTATCTACGTTTGTCCACTGATGAGGATGCCATGGTATCTGGTCAAGCTGGTGTCGGAATCGTCTTGAGTGAGCGAGCTGAGGTCGCACTGTTAGACTGGATCCCAGTCGACAGTCGCCTTTGTGCAGTAAGACTACAGGGTTCGTGCAAAAAAAGGCCGATTTCGCAACCAATCCCGCGACCTGTTTGTGGTTGCTGCCTATGCACCGACTAATTGTAGCTCTGAACTTGACAAGGATGAGTTTTATGAAAGATTACAAGAACTCATTAGACTTGCATCGAGGAGTGACATCGTTGTCCTAGCTGGAGACATGAATGCACGTGTAGGCCGTCTATCTTTAAACGAGCATTTCGTGGGTGGACGGTTTGGTTTCGATTGTCATCGTAATGACAACGGCGAAAGATTGCTTAACTTGTTCTCAGAGCACAGACTGTACATTGCCAGCACTAACTTCCGCCATTCGAAGCGTCACTGCTCCACCTGGAGATCTCCATCGGCGGCCTTGTTCACGCAAATTGACCATATTGCTATCAGCTACTCCTGGCGAGGGAGTGTGCATGATTGCCGCTCCTACTGGGGCACCTGTCTAGAGTCCGATCATGCGTTAGTCTGTGCTAAGCTCTCGATGCGTTTTGGTGGGAAACGTAGAAATGTTGCTAGGCTTAACGATCTCCCGGTTCTCCGAGGGTTTCAGGCCAATTTGAGTCTGCATCTGTCTACAGTTCCCTAAAATAGTATCGACGACCAATGGAGTGGGATTCAAACCTCCTTGGAAACAGCCGCGTTGGATAGTTGTGGGTTGACTTCCCGTGTAGCTCAGCACTGGGTTTCTGCGAATTCTCTCCAATTAATGGACCAACGTCGGTTGCTTTCTGCTGATAACATACATGATGCGTCACGAAAGCTTATTAAACGTAAACTGGTTGCCAGTTTGAGAACCGACAGGGAAAGTTGGTGGAGTTCTAAGGCTACGGAAATGGAATCTGCGGCAGCTGTAGGCAATTTCAGAAAATTGTTCCAACTCATCAGAACAATTGGAAGCAGGCGACCAGGCATCAGTGAGTTGATACATGAAGCAGATGGTTTGCCAGTTTTTAACATGCACAGACGCATGGAGCGATGGGCAGAACATTTTGAAGCACAGTTTAACTGGCCTTCTGCACCCACTGATTTCGAGAATACGGAACACTGTACCCCATGGTCGATTTCTCTTGAGGCTCCGACTCAATCATAGATTTACAGTGTAGTCCGGAGCCTTAAGCGCCATCGGGCATCAGGTGCTGATGCTTTGCTTCCGTCATTGTTCAAAGATGGCGGTTTCGCTTTAGTTCGCGAACTTCAAACGCTGTTCGCCAACATATGGGCTAAGGAACGCGTTCCGATCCCTTGGACAGAATCAATAATTGTTCCTATTTTCAAAAAGGGACGGCGCGATTCCTGTGAAAATCATCGGGGTATCAGTCTCATTTCAGTAGCTCCTAAAATACTGGCGTCCATTTTGCTTCACCGATTGAGTACCAAACGGGAAGAGCAAATCCGTGAGGAGCAAACTGGGTTTCGTGCCGGCCGAGGGTGCATAGATCAAATTTTCACACTCCGTCAGTTACTGGAGCAACGCCACACTTTTCGTAAGCCAACTATCGTGGTATTCCTTGACATCCGAGCAACATTCGATTCAATCGATCGTGAAAGTCTTTGGAACTGTCTACTGAGACATGGAGTGCCCGAGAAGTATGTTTGGATCTTGAAAGCATTATATTGCCAAACTTCGGGCAGGGTTCGAGCGTACGGACAATTGTCGTCCTCGTTCAATATCTCCAGCTGGGTGCGGCAGGGCTGCCATTTCTCGCCGTTCCATTTTAACTTCGCGATCGACGATGTCCTGAGAAAAGCTTTAGCTGGCCTGGTGGGCACAGGTGTTGAACTTCTGCCGGGTGAGCGAGCGACCGATCTAGAGTATGCCGATGACATCGCACTTCTGGGAGATGACCCTCATATAATGCAACAAGCCCTGGACCGCCGGGCACTTGAAGCTTCAAGGTATGGCATGTGCTTTGCGCCTAACAAGTGTAAAACACTTACCCAGGATTGGAGCGGCTCTCTTCCAAACCTAACTGTGTGCGATGTCAATCTTGAATTGGTCGACAGCTTTGTTTACCTTGGCAGTTGTAATCTCCGCTTTAAGTTGCTGTCTAGGACAGGGTCTCACATCGTGTTCGCAAACCGGGTGCCGCGTTTGCTACCTGCGCCACCTGTGGGGCGTCGACGCGACGCTTTTTCACTCCATACTAAAGGCTCAGTGTTACACGCAAGTGGTGGCGACCTCCTTTACAGGCGGCGAAACCTGGTCTATCCGAGCGGATGATGTCCGTCGGCTTTCTGTTTTTGATACCCGTTTCCTGCGTAGAATTGCTCGCATTCGGTGGCAGCATCGTGTTACAAATATAGATGTCTGCAAGCGGGTGTTAGGACCAGGTGGCCACGGACTGAGAGAAATGCTGATGCTTGCTCGTTTGCGATGGTTGAGACATGTATTAAGAATGCCTACTCACCGTTTACCGTACCGCGCCTGATTCGCAGAGCCTGACAGAAGCTGGGAGAAAGATCGGGGTGGCCAGTCCCATGACGTGGCGCGTTGGAATGAAGAAACTCACCGTAGCGCTAGGCTCAGTTGGGCAGGCTATTTTAAACGCTAACGCGCCCAAGAACTATAAGAATTGTTGTTGGCCTCCTTCGGTCGATGTCGACCATGGATGTACATCACAAACGCGTGAATGTTCAAGTTTTGCAGCTTTTTGAGTAAACAGTCCGATTCGGGAGCAACAATCTCTCCCGCAGCGCTGGCAACGATAGTCAGAACTCGGTTGTATTGCGTCAGTTGAACGTCGGCGGCGTGATCTACGTTCAGCCGCCAAGAGCTGTATCTGCTCCTCCCCAGCATGCAGACGACGCTTTACACAGTGCCTCCAATGTGAGCGGTCAAGAACAAGTTCTTTCAAACTCGCCAGGTCAATGCCAAGAGCTTTCCCTATCTTCCTTTTGCAAACGTCTTTGTACCGCACGTGCGGTCCCTGCCCAATGGATCGACTTTCCTAGTGTTTGCACTCACCATAGAGGAGATCATTCGGAATACGACCATTTTCCATTTATGACCTGATCCCGCCAGCGCAGCGGCGGCTTCGCAATAGAGTGAACATTCTCTGTAGACCCGCTTTTGATAGCACTTCAGCATTAGTCACTCTCATCACGATATGTGCAAGATACGACGGATGCTTCGTAGATGTAAAGCATTCAGCTTCCGTTCGTGTCTTGCGTGGGTGGTCCAGGTTTCACTGCCGTACAGTAAAGTATTTAGTACGCACGCGCTGTACACCATCATCTTCGTCTTTACAGTCAGCTTGCGGTTACCCCAAACACGAGAGTTCAAACGGGACAGAATGACAGCTGCTCTGCCAATCCGCTTATCAATCTCCGTGTCTAGCAAGAGGTTATCCGCAATGGTTGAACCAAGGTATGTGAACTGATGTACTGATTCAAGCATCATAAGAATCATATAAGAATTAAGTGTCAGAAATAGGTTCACGTACTTTTGGGATGACTGTGTGTAATCAGGTATTAAATAATGCGTTCCTGTTGACCGAATTAAACGCACCCTTAAAATCATTAATGATTGCTACATTGGGCTGCCTTTATGGGTGGCGATATTTTAAGGCTTCTTGAAGAGTCAATATATGATCAACACATCCTCTCCCATGATGAAATCCTACTTGCTGTTCACGATTCTGAGATTACCTTTACAAGAAGCCGGGTAATGACGGGTCTTAGGCTAATTTTCCTGTAATTAGAGCATGAAGTACGCACAGCTTTTTTGAAGATGATTATGATTATAAGTTTTCCCCAACACTTATGAATGGTTTCCGCTCTCCGGAAAAGGTCAAATAGTGTGCGTAGTAAGATAACGCAGCCATCCTTAAACAGACCTGGGTCTAGTCCATCATGACCATCTTATTTGAGCCTGTTCATTGACTCATTGCAGCACCTGATTTCCGCTTCTCTTGGAGTTATCAAATCAATTGGTTAGGGTTCACAACACGGAAAAGAAGGCAACAGGCCAACTTCTAATGGCCTTGTAAATTGCTCACGATAATGTTCGGTCTAACGATGCACATGACACTCCTTGTTGACCATCCAGGCACCATTGTTCTCTGTAATTGTCTTGCCAACTCCAAAGTTTTTGGAAAATGTACACTGAATTAACTTGAACAGTCTTCGGACGTTGCCTGAATTGCTGGCTACCTCCATTTCCTCGCCCTATTGAGCTCATCAAGGGTAGGGGGAGTATCTAGATATTCAATGGTCGGCAACCGCTCGACATTTTCAAGCGCATGCGGAAGAATCGTACTGTACCTGGAGTAGAGAGAGGAGAGGTGCTCTACCCATCTTTCCATCTGCTGAGTTTTGTCGAAAATTAGGTCACCAGATACAGACTTAGGTGGGGGCCGTTTTATGTTTGTTTGGGCCAATGGCTCTCTTGATCCCATTATACATACCGTGAAAATTTCCGGTATCCGCAGCTTTTTGGATATTGAGGCTAATTCCAGTCCAATAGTCGTTTGCACATCGTTTTGCAGTCTGTTGAACCTTATTTCTTAGAAGTCGTAAGTTTTCATCTGTTGGCATACCTGTGAACCTCAAGAATGCTGAGCGTTTCTCATCCAACACAGCAGTCATCTCAGAAGCTTTTGCTTCCAACCAGTCGCTCGTTCGAGCTTTCTTCGAACCGAAAGTGGAAAGTGCGACTCGGCATATGCAGCTTTTTATCAATTCCTAGTTTTCTGAAGCAGATTCGAGTGGGGTTGTCTTGTTGAACTCGGCTGTGAAGGCTTTTGCAAATCGCGCAGTTAGATTTGGTTCGCACATGCGAGTGACGTCTATCCTAGTCTTAGCAGAGAATTTGGTGAGGTGAAATCTCGTGTGGGGAAGCTTAAGTTTTGCACAGACCACTGAATGATCAGTGTCGCAGTCTGCGCTTTGCTATGATCTGGTGAGGAGCACGCATCCTATATTAGTGCGTTTATTAATATATATATATATATATACAATCATTTAAAAATGAAAAAGTGCCCCCCTTTGGGTGTGGGCGTGATACTACCCGGTCGCCCAGGCCGAAGTAGGGGAGTTGATCTTGAGGACTCCCACCTCAAGCCTTTGGCCCGAAAGCCTAACCCGCAAGGCAGCGGAGCGAGATTAAGGATCGCACCTATCGGGGCCGGATACTGTAGGTACAGGTCACAAGCCATTCGCGAGGTAGAGACCAAGCAGGGACTCCCGACATCATCCCAACCAGTCGAGCCGGTGATCCTTGCGGATTCATACGCCTCTTCTGGTATACCATGTCCGCGAGGGACAAGGAGACTGTGTTTTTCTGGCTTCTCACCATTGACCAACCTGGTATGAGTAACTCTGAAGATGCCACGAAGACATCACCCAGTATAGCTCAATGGATCATCGAGGCACGCAAGCCACTGCACCACGTCAAGGTCCAGTCTCGGCGCTTAATAATAATAAGATCAAGCTGATGCCAATGCTTAAAGCGAGGATGTTTCCAAGAGACTTAATGTTGTGCGTTTATTTGAAAGAAAGTATTACTGACAGACTGAACTGTGTGCACATTTCTAAAAGGCGTTGTTTATTTTCATTGGTTTTACCTACACCGAACCTCCCGAGACAGTTTTGCCAAGACTCGTAATCTGCACCAACTCTGGCATTGAAATCACCCAATACCACTACACAGTTTTTCTGTGGCACGTTTTTGAGGACAGTTGCGAGGTTGTCATAAAAAGCGTCTTTTTCAGCAGGCGTCGGTGCGTAAACGTTTACCAACGTAATAGTACCAGCAATGCACCTCAGATTTAAAGTCCAAATCCGTTCGCTCTCACTGCTGCTTAGTTCTGTTGCTTTTAATATGTTGTTTCGCACGGCAAACACAGCTCCATGCAGTCGAGGCTCATTGGAACCTCTACCTTTCTAAAAATGTCGAATCACTGTCTGTTAGTTTACCAGTGTCTGGTAATCGCGTCTCTTGCAGGGCAGCCACGTCGACATTCAGCCTCTCAAGCTCATTGTTAATCACGGCTGACTTTCTTACGCCTCTGATATTCGAGACGTCGTCATGAAATCCTGGAAACATGGACCGGACGTTCCAGGTTCCCAGTTTCAGAACTGACATTTGTTGTTCAGTATTTCGATTCGCTGGTGGGGAAAAATACAGTCTGCTTGTCGTTTGGTTCCTAATCCCCATGCACCGAATGAGGATAGCAGACCGTGGCGAGACGGCACCTTATTGACTGGGGGCTGCCCAGCTTGATGCGGGCGGTAGCCGTTCAATGAGACCTGAAATTCTCTCTCACCGTCGAAAGCAGCCCCAGGCGCTGAGCTCTACGCCAGTCGAGCCATAGCTTTTACCCGTATATGCTGCTTCCCGCAACTCCGCCAAGGACGGTCCCAAGCCCGTCTGAGAAAGGAGGAGGGTTGGGCTTAGGGATAGCAACCCTATCCCGTAAAACCTACATTGCTACGGGAACGATGACAACAGATCCGTGGTTCGGTCATGTCTGCAGGATGGATCCCAGTTCGCATACGAAGGTAGCCATGCACTGGCATCCGCAAGGTAGACGAAAAGGGGACGGCCCAAGGAAACTTGGCGCAGAACGTTGGAACGCGAACTACATACACAAGGATTCAGGGTGCAGACGGCAACGGAAGCAGCGGCAGACCGGAACCACTGGCGTGAAGTTGTCTTCGCCTCATGTGCCACCCGGCACGGAGAGGGCTGAATAGATTAATAATAGAATAATAGCTGCTTCCTGTTTTATTTTCCTTAGAAGCGGAATGGAGTGTCCTCTCCATTGGTGCGTTGTGATGTACGCCAGGGCTGTTCAATAAGTAGAACTAGCTATTGCCCATGCAGCAAGTGCTCCCTTTCCACGGCACCACTGGAACCAAAGGAACAGCTAGGCTGATACGTTTGGACAACTATGCCGTCGCAGGAGCTGGCAGGATGAAGTTGAATAAACTTCGAACTGCCTAACGAGACTCCGGCTCCGGATTGTTCCTCGAGGTTGACTCCTGAAGCCTTTACCATGATTGGAAGTAGCCACAAGGCAGAGGTTTCAGATAAGGGTTTTCCTTCCCCTAGATGAACCGCCTTCATGACTTACGAGCTCCACCTGCTCGAAGCATGCTAGACTTTAGGCGCTAGTCAGTCGCCTTCTCCCTTTCTCCTGTCAGTAGAAGCAGTTTCGCCGGGTCACACAGGACCACACGTGCAGGCAAGGAGCTGGACTTGGTTGTCAGAGGCTATATGAGACGCGTGCCATTGGAGCATTTTGGAATTGTGAGCCTATCCGCAACCTTGGAACATGTTACTAATGAGTAGTCACAAATATAAATCTGTGTGCCAAACGGAATAAACAAGAAAGCGGTGAGCGATGTTGCTGTCAAAATAGTTTTACATTGAGCGTCGTAGGCGTACAAAAGTCATCGAATGCGTAAACCAACTATTCATGCTGTGAAGGATTCTGAAGCATGGTCTCGGCGGTTAACGACAGTGAGTCTTAACGATTCCACGCTGCATCTGACTATGTGAAGTGCGGCTGCCTATGTGATATCATATAATCGGATTGGGCCCCGCAAAACGCATGAGCCTGGCTAAAGAGAATTCTCACTGTACCAAGACTCGGGTTCCTTTCTATAGGAATGAATTTGCACACAAGGATCAAACAAAGACGCTCGTTATCACCAGGTGTGCTCAATTATGTCTTCGACTGAATCATGGAGCAGGCATTCGCGGACTACCAACGATTGCAAGTTTTGACGAAATACTGGATGGAATAAATAGTTGACATTGTTGTTCTTGGTTAAAATGCCTAAATGCAACATACGATTATTTACTCATTCAGTAGTTTCGATCCAAAAGTCAGCCTTGAGATAAAAGGTGTGAAGGCGAAGGCTATACGTCAGGATTTAATTTATCTTTTCAATAATAATGTTTAGAAAGTTGACAGTTTTCTTGTGACTTGGTTTCAGAATGCTGCTCAATAGTCAAACGGAAGATGAAGCAAAGTCAAGGGTTGATTATACGCCTTTTAAAGTCGCAAAAATAAAAAAAAGTGGTTAGTAGGGAAAGATTCGTCTTGTAGTGTTTCACGGGTAACATGTGGCAGCTCAAGTCACAAGATACACAATTGTAAGTCCGAGATACCGATCAAGTATCCAATGTTGTTCTTCAGATGCGATGTCATCAGTAGCACATTTGTTACGCAATGTATGGAAGCAACTACGCTATCGTTTATACTCACGGGAGAAAGATGCAATGGTTTGGCCGCATCATCATAAGACAGGCTTAGTCCTTATGAAACTCGTCCTCGACTATAAACGACAATTTAACACTTGGTTGTTAACTGTCATCATCGTCATCACAGACAGCAGTGCACAAGTAGCATGCACCGAATGCTCAGCTGCCACAGAACCATGATAAAGTAAAATCCTGAAAGAGGGGGAAAGGTGAGTTGCTTGGCATGGTCGACTATTTTCTATTTCGTTCGTTTAGTCAAGTACCAACGCACTGTCGACGATCATCCGGTTGATTCTTGTGCTCTTGCTTTTGACGGGAACCAATGTTTGACTCTCACGGATGTGTTCAATTTGCAGTCACATCTAATTTTACCCAGTCTGACATGTGCGTTTAATTCTGATAGTTTGTCTCTGGAAGAATTCTTGAAGGAACCCGCTAATCCTTCGATCCCCAACGGTAAGTTGTTGCAATTCCCCTATGATAAACTTATAATAACAAAATTAACACCTATCATACAACATGTTCTAACCATTAACATTATGCGCTTTTCATATTCACCCAGCACAAGGAACCGCTCACATGTTTTTCGTACGTAATCAAACGTTGCTTCTCAATTTCGGTGAGTTAAATTTAAACAGAATTGAACGAAGTTGTTTGTTCATTAGATCATCAAAATGTGTCGCCTCGCTATCTCTCTCTCTGATTGATAAACTATTCTCCGATGTTTTCCAGCCTCGACCGTTTACAATGTTAGAAGCGAAACTTGTTCCTAATGATATGATTATTTTTACCAATCCTCAAGCTGTCAGAACATTTGCACTGGTAAAGTTTAATAAATTTCAGGAATTTAATATTTCAAACGTACGTTTACTCATGAGTAACATAATTGTTTAAATTATCATGGACACCGTGCTACGAAATAAGCTAAATGTGGACAATCAATGTTATGAATGTTATGTTTCCAAAAGACTTTATGCAGTGGCTTTGCATATGTGCGTAGTTTCAAAAGGCGTTTTCTTATTTCATTTATTCTACCAACTGTAAAACATCCTGGACAATTTGGCCAAGACTCGTAATCTGCACTCTCACAAACATTTCCTCAATTAGTGTATACACTTTTCATTAGCATGGTTTTGGTGACTGTTGTGAGATTATCTCACATAACAGCATGTGCGAGACTGCATTGAGGGCTGTATGTCAAAAACCATCAATGTCACCAGCGGCGTCCATCAAGTTTCAATGCCCTGGCCTATCCTTTTCTTGTTATACATGATGTTTTTCAAGTATTACCATGCAAGATGGTACGTTTTGCTAATGCCAGAAAAATAATGAAGAATATCTGATCCACCGAATATTGTTCAATGTTGAAAGAGGATTTGGATTATCAGTATCTCTGGTCTCAACATAATCTGATACCTTTCAACAAAAGTAAATGTAAAATGTTGCAACTTGGCCGGCAATACGAGCACACATATAATCTTAACCATAAAAACCTTACATGGAGAACTACTAAGAAAGATCTTGATATCTGGATTACTAATAATCCGAAACCAAATAGCCATTGCCAGAAAGTCTTCAACATGGCATGTGGTATCTTGGGAATGCTGAGGGGAATAGTTGGATGGTTCTCCCAAAATAACTTCCACGCATTACTGAATTAATTACTAAATTACTTATTTACATCCATTCAACGTTAGAGTACATGATCCCACCGTGGCTGTGAAAAGCCATTGGATTGCTAGATAGAATGAACCACCGAGACATGAAGCTAGTTGATGGGATGCAGCACATCCCATATCAAGAGAGAATGGCCATGCTGGGATTGGCTGATTTCAATCAAGCCCTAATGGGGCGACAGCTGACCACAATTTGTTCTTCTTTCTCCGTCGATTAGTAGGAGGAACCACGATTCTAACATACAAAATGTATTCGATATATCAAATCATCTCATACAAGGATGATCAGAATGATGTACGAGAATACACTACTATTAAACTATAAAATGAAATTGCATACTGTCCGTGTTTGTTTAACTTGGAACACTCCAACATCTACCGTTACACATTCAATTCAGACCGAAATGTGCTGCACCAGTAGTCAATTAAACTAAATATCTTTCAACATTCGCAAGTGAAGAAGTTTGCAATTTGGGAACCCATTTCCGTTCTCATAAGAACTTGGCAGTCACACGATTGAGTGGTACATATCATGGAAATATCTTGGCATCTGGATGACCGGATACTTGAAAAACAGTCAGTCGTGAATTTAGAACGATTAAGGCGATTGAATGATTTCTTATCCCAGTAAGGAGCATGGGATTAAGTAGATTTTGAACGAGATGATTTTCTGGAGGCTGACAAATTCGCGGTAAATCGGGTGACGAAATATTCCTACAACTCGTCACTTTCCATCAACCACAAACAACACAATACAGCCAACCCCGCACGTATCGATTTTTGTGCTCTGATTTGTACACTTGGTTGGCCCAGTTAACATGACACGATCTGATGTTTGCGAAACATGCGTCGTCTGCATAAAAGTCGTCAGTGGTAAGGTTAAATCAGGCCAATCGTCAAGGGTAAGTAGAAGGTTAGTAAGGCAGCAGTATCCTTTTCTAAAACTGTGTTGCGCTCCCGGAAATAGCTTATTTTCTTCAAGGTATTTGCTCACTTTGTTCGCCACTATCCTTTCCAACACCTTGCACACGGCGGACAACAGGGTAACAGGCTTGTAATTTGCGGGCTGTGAAATCCGGGAGATTATATCGGATTTCCATTCCGTCTGTTTGACCAGCGATTAGCAGAATAACTGAGTCAGAATTCCGCATAGAAATTGTGCAAAATGCTTTAGTATATTGGGCGTAATTTTATCATAACCAGAGAAATATAAGCGTAATTTGCGTGCAATCGTTTAGAGTAGTTTTTTGGTAACGTATCAGTTCTGACACAGAAGCTTCGTAAGATCAAGGGTGATAGTCAATACAGGAAACATTATTATGTAGTAGTTAACCCACCACCACTTATTTTACCTTACCGCTAAACAGCCTATAATACGCCTACAGTGTGTCCCGTCTCGTGGGAATGAACAGGATCATTCGCCAGTATGGGACTGATGTCTGCTTTGATGAGCGGTAGTTTATCGTAGTACAGCATTTGTATCGATAGTTTTCCAAAAGACAAATGTTTTATTTTCACGTCTTTATTGTGTGCTAAAGATTCCAAAAATGGAAGAGTGCCCGTGCAGGATTCCACTTCCTTTGTGACCGTAATACATGGGTCTATTTCATTTAAATAGTTGAAGAAGGCCTACAACTGATCTCCCTGATAATAACAAATATGTCATCATCATAGCGCCACCATAATTTTGGGTTTAACACTTCATTGTTAAGGGCTTTGGTCTCGAAATGCTCCTGGACATATCGGTGAACCCATTGCCAACCTTTCTTTGTTTCTATATTATTACTCATTAAATACGAAGTGTTTCATGCTTAGGTAGATCGATACGACGTTCATAATTTGCTGGACGCTCAATTTTGTGCGATCTCGCAAACTGACATCAGATCTAACGAACTTGGGGTATCAACGTTGGTGAACAAACTTTCACATAAAAGCTAACCGTTATTTCATCGTCATTGATTGTTGCTGACATTAAGCATGCTGCAAATTCATATCCGTTATTGATGAACGAGGCTGTATAACCGACTAAAGGTTTGAACAAATAAACCAGATGTCTAGCTAACTCGTGTGCCAGTGATCGGATACCGTCGACGATAGGTTATACAGGAATGTCTTCTTATTGTATATCAAGTAGGTCGTAGAACCTTTCAGTTAGAGTAGACTAGGGATACAGGTTATACCACAAGCCCTATCCCAAACTCTACTTAACGCTAAGTAAGTACATAGGGATTACCATTTTACAATTATTAATTACATTTTTCATTGCGCCATTATATATCCGTTCATAACGGCCCTCGTATAAGTGTACCCCAACCTTGTCTAAATAATTGCTTTTGTTCAAAATTACCGTTACTTTACCTTTGTCAGCCTTAGTAATGGCTATATTTGTATCTTGTTTCAGCGTAAGAAGTGCTTGTCATTCGTGTGAATCAAGGTTTGCATCGCCTTGTTCCTTGTTTTTGATGACACCAGCGATACAGTTTTCTTACCGCGTGTTACTGTTTATTGGTAAGTGCATTTAGTAATTCATCAATACAGGGGATGTGATCCTTAGCCTTTAGAAAGTTCTTGCTTTTGCAGAAATTCCATCCTTTCTCCAACAATCTTTGTTTAGCATTAGAAAGTTCCGATTAGAACAGCTGAACAGCTACTCACACAGGATATTATTCTTTACTCTTGTTCCATTGCTAGAATAGAACCAGATCAATATCTATGTGAGAGTCTAAAGTGTTGCACAAAGCAATCACACTTATTTCCGCACGTATCGCATGATGCTGACCTTTTGTATTGGAATGTTATTCACCATCTTGCCGCACAATAAAATTCCAGTGGAGTAGCATTTTGCACAACAATAACGAGAACAATAGTTTTGGCAATCACAACATTATTGCGTGCAGATTTGCACCTTGCTATTCATCAAACCAGAGTTTCTCACACGTTCACTTGAAAAAGTCACATACATCTCCGTTAACGCTCTTTAGTGCGTTCAGCACCAGAATGTGTTTAGCGCCGCCGGCAAACATTTTTAATAGAACATTGTGAAAACCTTTGGGAACAAAACTGACTTCTATGAATGGCACGCTTTTTATTAATAAAGCTGTATAACATACTAAAGGTTTGAACAAATAAACCAAATGTCTAGCAAACTCCTGCGCAGGTGATCGGATACCGTCGACGATAGGTCTTACAGGAATCACTTTATGTATTTTAGGTAGGCCGTAGAACTTAGGAGTTAGAGTAGACTTGGGATACAGGTTATACCACAAGCCCTTTCCCAAACGCTCATCAAC
>JACCGJ010007947.1:0-18936 GCA_013407085.1 Atriophallophorus winterbourni
ACCAACCTAAAAATCTTCAAATTGATAGTTTTGACTAATCGTTCGCTTCGACCATAAAGTCATCACCCAAGGGAACGTAATATACGTCAACTTATAATAAACCGTTGTGTGGCTAATTTAATTCGATTGCTGAAGACCGTGTAAATTAATACACTCGTAATATTTTACTTTTCGAAAATTTAATTATTGCGTTTTAAAAAATAAACTACAATTCCTGGAAGTAATGGCCATCCTGTGCTCATAGCACTTACAATTTAAAGAGAAATGATGGCATTTTGTATTTGCAGATCGATATACATCAGATGAATTCCGAATTAGACCAAAGAAAAGAAAAAAAACAAAAAGATAGTGTTTCCCTCTTGCTTACACAATTACATAAATATTGTGCAATCTTAAGACTCCAAAATATGATAATGTTTCGTAAGAGAAGATTTGATGGTTTGCAGAGTATTCAATTAAATTCAATTCGATTTTAATGGTCTCTAAAGCATATAGCTTTACAAAAAACAACAGAATAATATGGAAAGTACTAATAATATAATAAACAAAAACGGGATTTGGTTGCTTACTGAACAGTTCAAGAATCAGGTAAAAATCTAACGGACAGAAAGTGTTTTCGATTGGTTGAATGACAATTGTGGGTGCTTGGTGTTAAGATGTATAGTTTTCTTTGATGCAGGGGTTTATGGTCAAAAAGACATCAAGACTTCTCTTGAAAATCTGCTGATTTGTTGAGTTTACAATATATTCTGGTAGATTGTTCCAAGTAAAACAAACTCGCAAGGCACAAAATGTCGCCTACAGTTGAGTCGCGAGTGAGGGACAGTTAGAATAAATGTGTGAGCTCTTGTGTTATGCGACACCCCAGATTAAATAAGCATTGTAGAGGGTGATTTCCGGTACTCAATATATTGTCAACCAAAATCAAATCCCACTGGAGACGACGACGTGGATAATTGAATAAATTCAGGGTTTTGATTTACTCGTTGTATGGCTTCCAGCTGACTTCGGTTAAAAGTTTAGTTGCTCGATGGTATATTCTTTGCAATTTTCAAAATATTTTTTGAGCCATGGCAACCATGCTTGAACTGCATATTCCATCATGGGTCTGATGTACTTATTTATACTGCTGGGAGTTGTCTGTTTTGAGAACCTACCGAAAATTCTCTTTCGGAGTGACAATTTCTGTGATGTTTTTGCGATAGACGGAGTTGCAATGGCTTGACATCCTTAGGGTGTTGCTTATTAACACACCCAAGTCTTTTTGTTCCATAGTCCACGAAAGGCTGTTTGTACCAAGAAAATACTTGAACTCAACATATTTTCCAAGGTTTAACATGTGACGCATTTGGAAATTGAAAAATAGGCGATTTTTTAGAGACAAAACCTGGAAGTTGTCCAGATCCTTCTGGAGCAGTTCGATGTTTTCCGGCTTATTTATCCTCGACCACACTATTATATCGTCGATGTACGATTTTACATTTGATAAGAGCCGGTATGTCATCGGATGGTATTCCCAACATCTACTGCTCGAGTCTAATCGTCAAGTGTAAGGAGAAGGTTAGTAAGGCATGAATATCCCTTTTTAAAACCGTGTTGCGCACCAGAATATAGCTTATATTCTTAAAGGTTTTTGCTCTGTTTGTTAGCCTCAATCCTTTCGAGCACCCTGGATACGACGGACGACAAGATAACAGGCCTGTAATCTGCGGCTCTGAAAACGCACCGCCTTTGAAAATCGGGCAGATTATACCGGATTTTTATTCCGTCGGTATGACATTTTTGTCAACGAGTCAGAGGTCCGCATAGAAATTCTGCACTATGCTTGAGTATATTGGGGGTAATTTTATAATAACCAGTGAATTTTTTGAGATTCAACGATAGTAAGGTTCCCAGCACCTCTTCTTTGGTAATGGTTATTGGACCCAACGGTACAGGATGCGTTATTTCTGGATCCAGTTGTATATCCACGCTTTCCTTTGGACAAAATACTGTAGCATATTAATTTACTGGAACATCCGCGGAGTCAGCTGCATTTGTGGTCCTTCCAGAGGGCCTCCGTGAGGCCGCAACTCCTGGTTTCACTGTTCATTGCTTGTTCACAATCTGGTAAAGAATCTTGGGATTCCTTTTCATTTTAGACATTACATCAGCTTGATACTGTATTTCGTTTTCAGTAATAAGTTTAATATCCTGATTTTTAAGTTTTCTAAAGGTCTTCATTGTTGAATCGATCGTTAACTAGCGATGGTTTCTCCAAGCCATATTTCGCATTTTAATCCATTTCCGAGTGCGACTGCGGATTTTAAATTCGAATGCATTTCAACATTGTTTAGGTACGAATGCTGAGTTAGAGTTGATTTCCCGGTAAAGCTTGGTCAAAATTCTAGACCTCTGAACTTTTACTCTGATGCCTCCAATTTGCCAAACGTTAATCAAACTTAGGGCGTTTGATCAATCATATAGGTTTATTTTTCTGATGAATTTTTGTATCGTTTGTTGGCTCTGCTCGATATACGTAGTCGAAATTCAAGACCAAATGATCGCTCGAACGTAGCGGACAATCGTACGTACTGTTTTCGACGAAGTCTTCTTCAGTTGTCAAGATCAGATCAAACATGGAGGCAAATCTTTCATTGCATTTCACGTGATTATACAGGAGAATTTCGTTGAAGAGCTGCTGCAATATGGCATCAGTGGAGGTCTGATACATTTTGATAGTCTTCAGCAAGTTAGGCAGATTGAAGTCTCCCATGTTCAATATTCTGGTATGATATTTCGAAGCAATCAAGCGTAGCTTGTTGAGTAGAGACGTATTATACACTTCCGGGGCAGCTGGTTGAAGACAAATTACGTCGAAAATGCCATCTTCGCTTGTAGTCGTTGTCAACAAACGCCATATCCTGTCCTGAAGCACCAAGTCAAAACAGTGAGTTCTCTGAATTTGAGTCGCTGATCATATTAGCGTGCCACACTTTCTCCACGTGACGCACGGTCTCGGTGGAGCAGTGACATGCCAGCAATCTCTAACTAACAATCGTGGATTTCCGGGTTAAGCCAAGTTTCGGTAATGGCAATTAACTGAGGTCGTTTTGTCTCACACCTAGCGACAAGTTCGGCAAATTTGTTAATCAAGCATTGAGGCATCAAAAAACAGTTCAGGTAAGTAAAGATGGACGGTGTCGTGTGATGACATAATCCCTTATTGTTGCGCTGACTCCGGAAAGTCGGCACTTTTCTGTTTTTTGACATGTTCTATAGCATATCGGTGTTTCCAGGTTGAGAGGCGCAAATCGAATTATCTTGTTGACCAAATTAGATTTCTTTATCTGAAATCATTCCACACTCGGAGTCATTTGGGATGGCTTTACGTTCGATTGCTGATGATGTGTTCCAGCTGAACATACATCAGAACTCTGAACTCAGAAACTTTTAAGGTAGAAAAAGCAGTTAGTTTAACAATAACCATAGGATGACAAGGTATATGGAATATATAAAAATATATATAAAATATCTCAAAAATTAATAGGGACAGTCACAAACCGCATGGTTCGTCATAAACGCATCGAGTTTGGAAGCGAAAACCTCAACAGATTCTGATCGTGTGATTTCTTGTGGCAAATAGTTTCAAGTGAAACAAATTCTTACCGAGAAAAAATTACTACGAATATCCAATTGAGAATGCGGAATGCTTAAATCCTTCGAATGTGTTCGTGTTCGAGTAAGGCCATCGGGATTTAGAAAGTGTTTAAGGGGATGGTTTTCAGTATGCAGGATTTTGAATGTCAACAGGAGGTCGCTACGTATCCGTCGTTGGGTAAAATCGTGTAGGTTCAGTTTTAACATTCGTTCTGT
The DNA here is from genome assembly GCA_013407085.1 of Atriophallophorus winterbourni. NCBI lineage: Eukaryota > Metazoa > Platyhelminthes > Trematoda > Plagiorchiida > Microphallidae > Atriophallophorus > Atriophallophorus winterbourni. The sequence continues at coordinate 3,856 of JACCGJ010007947.1, forward strand.
TAAAGGCAAATTTCTGTAAGGGGGGACCAACTTTGTAGCACGATGATAAATCCTGTCGAGTAGTTCGATGTCCTTCCTCAGCCATGGTGCCCAGGCTTGGATGGAATATTCCATAACAGGACGTATATACGTGTTAATTACCCGGGGTAGGGTTTCGGGCGTAAAAATCCGGAATATTCTTTTGAGAAGACTCAAGATACGGCAAGCTTTATTGTACACCATCCGGCAATGATGTCCAGGCTTAAGGTTAAACGAAACCCATATACCGAGATCTTTTTCTGCGGTGGTCCAGACGAGATCTTGCGTGCCAAGCTGATACGTGTGGTGTAGAGATTTTCCAAGCTGCAGCATTTTACATTTTGCAGGGTTAAATGGTAATTCATTTAACTGGGACCAACGAAATAAGGCGCACAGATCTTTTTGTAATGCCATACAGTCATTAACAGACCTGACACGTTTCCATATTTTATTATCATCGGCAAATAGTATCAAGTTTCATCCAATATCCTCTACTATATCGTTCATTTACACCAAGAATAAAAGAAGTCCAAGCACCGAGCCTTGCGGAACTCCACTCGTGACGTCTTTTTTTCTAGATAAGGTGCTGCGAACGCGAACTTGGACGTGTCTATCAGTAAGATAGTCCCCTATCCAATTTGGTAATATTCCCGTTATTCCATAGGATTCGAGCTTTTTAATTAAGATGTCATGGTTGACTCTATCGAAAGCTTTGGAAATATCGATGCAGCAAGCACCTTCGTCTAGTGCCTTGGTCCAATCCTCGAACGTTGTAAGAAGGTTGAATAAACAGCAAATACCTCTTCGAAAACCGTGTTGTCCTGCGGTCAAAATATTTTGGTTTTCAAAATGTTCTCTTATGCGCGCAGTCACAATGCGTTCCATTAATTTGGAGATCACCGGACATAACATTACCGGTCCATAGTTTGCTGTGTCTGAACGGCTACCACCTTTATAAATAGGAGTTATCATCCCTGCTTTCCATTGCGGTGGTATTTTTCTTTTATTTAAGCTGAGATTGAATATGCGAGTGAGAGGGGCAGTCAAAGCAACGCGACACCTGCGAAGTACGGCGGGGGTAATTTTGTCTGCGCCAGGGGACTTCTTTTCGTTTAGTCGACAAAGTTCCCGCCCAACCATGTATTCGTTGATAGTCATTTCACTTAATAATTCGAAATGTGGCGACCTTGATGAAACTTGATATGGTATACAACGCTTAAGATTGAAGACAAATGAGTAAAACTTTGCTAAAGCATCGACGGTATCTTGGGCAGTGTGGGTCAATCCATGAGGTGTTAGTACAGAGAATACACCTGGTTTGATCTTTGATCGTTCATTTACTATCTTGTTAGAAGCTTAGGATTCTTTTCCATTCTCTTAAGCAAGTTCCATTGGAATTGCATGCGATCTTCTCTTACAAGAGTCGTGACGTTATTCCGTAGCTTACAGAATCGCTTCCAAGTTTCTTCCATACCAAACTTCTTATGAGTTACCCAATACTCTCGCTTAACAGCTAACCATTTCTTCGTTCTACTCCGAATAAAAAACTGGTTGTTCTTGGTTCAGTTGATAGGGCTTTATCAATCCGGACAGTATTTGATGCAGAGTGGGCTGCACTTATATCCGTATTTCTGTAATCGCTAAGGCTAACACGTTCTGGGATTTTGTGTTTCCAGAATTTCCAGTTGGAACGTACAGTATCAACCATGGTACTCATCGGGAAGTTTATTTTTAGTGGACGTGTAATTCGCTGAAGAAGGCATTTTGAAAGTATCAACGACAACGGCCTTTTCGACGAAAATAGTATCAGCCAGAAAACTCCATTGCCTGTAGTCATGCTCAGCTCAGTCGTTAGCCTCAGGATTGCCTGCCAGCTCTGGAACTCCAAGGATGATGAGATTGCGATTTGATGTCTTTCTTATTTCGCGTGTATTATTGCTCCGTTCGCGCCATGGAATATCAGCATGAAAACGAATATTCAGTGAATTGTCTGACCCAAGTAAGTAAGAATTTAGTAGTACGTTCTCCAGGTCACGCTCATTTTCTATGCGAACCCACAACAGTTTGGATTTATCATGATGATGTGAATCACGCCGTCTAGTTGAACGAGTCAATGCGAAAGGCACTAGAGTTCCAAGTTTCATAATTCCCACACAGTTCCTTCCATTTTTGTTTATCGTGCTTTTGACGGTCTTTGATGAGATTGCATTTAGGCTAAGGAACGTCACTACAACCGAAACTCAAATATTGTACCTCACGATTGGTGGAAATGTTATTTCGTTTCTACAGAGCATTATCTGTTTTGGGATCAGTTGGTTGTTTAACGGCTCGCTTTTCATTCGCGGATTGTGTTGAATTGTTTCAGACCTTTCCAGAACACGCGGATGATTGGAACAGCTCAGTTGTTCTGAAATTATAGCTCGAATGTCTGTATGTTGATCAATACATTTTTTGCCTTTCTGCCTCCGTAAAACCGCAGATGAAACACGATCACCACACTCACGTCTGGGCTTCAGTTTGTTAATTAATAAGTCATTTATCAAACTTTCAATTCTCTGTGTGCTGTCCGCTAAATTCCACATGCCCATATTAGTTTCAGTCTGTGAGCTCCCAGTCGTCTTTGCACAGTTTCTAGGTTCAATTCTGCATAAATGACAGATATAGCATACTCCTGGCATTTCGTCTTTATTGATAATTGCAATAGCATCAGCAGTCAGGGTAACGTAACACTTCATGTGAACCTTATCGTGACAAAGAAAACAATTTGCGCGTCGGGTTTGTGACTAATCGCCTACCGACAAATTTGGCACACGTGACCGCTTCGCTCGTAAGGTCATGACGCCGGGATGAAAATTATCGATCGACTTGTGTGGTAAATGGGTATGCGCGCGTCGGCTCGTATGAAGCGAAGCCGAGTCCGATTAAAAGTTGCTGGAATTGGTTGAGTGAATAATCTCGCCACAGGAATGGTGGATAATGAAATTCGTCGCAGCTCCTTGAGATTGGACCCGATTTTCCGGTCCAATGTGTCAAGCGAATTGGGAAAACGAGCTCTTCCGAATGGTGGCAAAGTCAATTCAATATTCAGTGGTGCACACAAACTTGCCCGTGTAGGTCTAGTTTGGTTCAAAACGTTGAAAATTGGTTTTGTTTTGCACCCGGAAATGATATGTACACAATGTTTGTGTTGAGAGGAATCCCATTGGTGTAATTTATCCAGATAGAACGAGATGGGAGTGAAGCAGATCCCAAAACGAAGGAGCACAGAATTATGCGACCACACAGCGTGTAGACTAATTCTTATCAAGCTCATTCACATATATTTGTCCCTACTCCAACATGTGGTGGACTCTCCTTGTCTGGCGATTTTTAAAGCGAATTTGGACTTGCACTTGCAAACGAACATCATCCGTGAGCCTTACATTTGATATTCTCTATTGCTTTTATACTACTGTAATTTTCATGTTTTATTCATACCGTAATCCTGTGGTGCTGTAAAGTATTAACTTTTTTAACCACAAATCCTTGAATCCTTGAATCCTTGTAAGCTGAATACACCAGATATGTACATTTATGGAAATCGCATTGTAAATGGGGTTTAAATTAACCGAGGCTCACTGACCCCGAACTTACTGTCTCAACCCGATGACGGCAAACAGCCAGAAATGTTAGTGGTGTGTAAATGATGGGAATATGAGCACAAACATATATTGGTCGTTTATAAGCGCAGGATGAGCTGACCAAGAAACAATTGGTGATTCTTTATTTGAACAACGTGTTTATTTGTAAGAAGTTTATTTAAAAGTGACATACATGTAAACCTTTTGTTTACCACTATACGACAGTTTCAAGTCTCGCAGAACCTGAGCTCAATGTCTCCACCTGATGACAACAAATAGTCAGAAACCGGTAGTGGTGTGTGAGGATGGGGATGTGAACACCACTTTACATTGCTAAGTTAAGTCAATATTATTCAAATCTCCATTTGATGACGACAAACAGCTAGGGAGATGCGAGCAGCAGATTATGTGCCTAATTTGATTTCGAAGCATTTCAACGACAGTTTTGCCGGATTAATGCCAATTATATTTCAAAGCAGCCTAAAATGTTTGTGAAAATATATATCCTAAGTACGTTTGTCGCAAAAAGTGCGACCTTCCATCAAAAGATTTCAGAATTTTAATTCGTTTATTCAAAACAAGCGAAAACGATAATTTTTTTCATTTTTAAAATATCATTTATTTATCATACGTTCTGTAACTGACAGGCCGAAGTTCACATTTCTTTGATCATCTCATTCTTCTCCTTCGCATTGTTTACCACTAAAACATAAAAGAACATGGTGGTGAAAAGTTCGAAATGAATTTACATATTTGCAACACTTCTACAATCTTATCTCCCAATTGGTCGGTAGTTAAAATTGGTTTGAGAGCTTTCATTAAGTAAGTTTTGCTTATCTCCAAGTATTGATCGGCAACGGTTGACGCATTTTCGATCACTTCAGCCTGCCAATGAGTCACCCAAATCGAATCTTACCAAAGTTTGAGGACATTGCGTTTTGTCAGCTCTGTGGTAAATGTTGGAGGATTATTTCGTTTGCTTACCTGACGTTGACAAATAGTGACAAGAGCACAAGCACCACGACGGTTTGCAATTTCGTCATGTTGATTTTTACTCACTTAGGTTGGGTCGCATTATATATAATCACATAATATGTAAACACGGTATTTGTAAATAACAAGGTGAACAACTGCGTTGTAAACAAGTGTAAACAGTTCTTGTTGTTCTGATGAAGATTTGTTTATCTAAGTTCAAACAGGTAACAAATCAATCCAATTTTGTTCTCGGTATAGCGGTTACATAGTGAATGCTTTTGAGGTGACAGATTAATGCATATGTGCATATTCATATTCATAGATTTATTCATAGATGATATGCAGGTAAAAAGCTATGCTGTACAAGACTCACAACAATGTACATCGGGTTGGATGGTAGAAAAATATCAAATCGTTGTTAGATTATTGTCAATCGTTAAAAACATACTTGTACATATGGATATCTAGTGATTTCTTGAAAACGTCAGCGGTTACAGATTGTACCACATGTGTAGGTAAACTGTTCCACAATTGCACATTGCGAACGGAAAATGTATATTTGCGGCAGTTCAACCTGCTTTGCTGCTGGTACAGTTTAGATTGGTGACCACGCAGATATGTGTTATGGGAAAGATGAAGCAAACGACCGCAATGATGATCTATTTGATTAAACACTGTCCAAATGAATATTAGTGCTCCTCGTTTCCGTCTGTATTGAGTCGAATGCAAATTCAACATTTTAAGTCTCATCTCCTAAGGATAATTAGATAGTCCCAGGACGAGTATTGTCACTCTGCGCTGTGGAGTTTCTAATAGCAGAATATCTTTTTTCAACCAAGGATCCCATGCCGGTATAGCATATTCAACATAAGGACGGATGTACGTTGAAATCAATTTGCAGAAAATATTGGTGTCAAACGAACCTAGGACTCTTCTAAGGAGACACAGGTTGCTTTCAGCTTTGCAGGCAGCCAGTCGATATTGTATTGAGTTTCCTAAGTCTGATTGGATAATCACACCGAAATCTTTTTCGGAGGTGGCGGGTATAATAACAGTGCGACCAAGATAATATTCTTTGTTCGACTTGCTGTTGAGAGACAATAGGCTGCATTTCGAAGCATTCACATGCATTTTGTTGTCTAGGGAACAAGTGTGAATCATATCGAGATCCCGTTGCAGGATCTGCTTGTCGTCTGTGAAGATTATCTTGCGCCAAAGCTTTGCGTCATCAGCGATAATAAGCACCGATGACTGCACTACAGTAGGCAAGTCGTTTATATATATTAAAAACAAAAGCGGTCCGAGGACTGATCCTTGTGGGACACCACAGGCAACTTTAATCGATTCGGATAGTTCGTTTTTAACTCTCACGTACATCTCACGAGATATCAACCATTCTTTAATCCATGCATGGAGTTTACCCTGTACTCCGTAGGTGAGTAGTTTCGTGATTCACACGATCGAAGGTTTTTGAGAAATCGATATAAATCACGTCCACTGAGTTGCCGGCATCCAGTAGCTCAGACCAAGATTCTTTCGCTAATAGCAAGTTTGTCAGGCAAGATCGTTTTTTCTTGAATCCATGCTGTGCCTCGGTGATTAAATTATTAATCTAAAAGTGATTCCGTAAGGCATCAGCTATTATGAACTCCTTTACTTTTGATATCACTGGTAATAACGTAATCGGGCGATAGTTTATTCGATAATTTCTTTTGCCACCCTTGTAGATGGGACTAATCAGGGCAGTTTTCCAAGTTTCTTGTACAAAGCTCTACTCGAACATCATCGTGAATACGTCAGATGTCGGTATTGCCAACTCGGAAGATATATCGTACAAAATGGTTGCGTGTATATTGTCTATACCGGGTGAGCCTGTTATCTTCATGGTCAGTAAATTTGTTTGAACAACGCTGGGGGGAAACTGCACCCCGTGAAGAATTGGCAAGCTGCAGCTTACAGAGTTTAACCTTCCGGGACCTGGAATGGGGTCAGAAATGACCCCAGAGTATGTAATTTTGCAATAACTGCTAAACTAATGGTTAAATGTATCCAAAATTATCATTTCCTTCCTAAAATTATGTGTAAAACATTGACAAGCAGGACCAATTGGATACTTGTTTTATTTTACTACTTATGACGTTTTTAATTGTGTGGGGTCATTTTTGACCCCATTTCAGGAGAATGTGTTGATGTCAAATATTGTCCTAAAAATTTATTTATTTCAGAAATTTTTAATTTTTATAATTTTTTTCAGATAATAATACCCAGTTATGTCTGGTATATATCTTAGTGATGAACAAATACAAGAAACTTTATATAAATCCGATTCGGAGGTTGATAGTGAAGAAGAACTTATTCATGATGAAAATTCAGAAATACAAGACAATATCTTGCCTAATTGAGATGATTCTTCCTCTTCTACTTATGAAGAAGACTCGCATGAATATGATGATGAAAATTACATAACCTCAAGAGATGGAACAAAATGGAGAAGAACTCCCCACTCAGTTCAAGCAGCTATGGCATCAGTTATAGGCCCTCTACCACAACAGGTTCCACCACCAATACCAGCTAATTTGGGAAAAGGGAAAAGAAATGGCTGTGCATTCTGCCCAAGGACGAAAGACACCAAATATAGTGTTAAATGTTCGTTATGCTCTGCATTCATTTGCCCTGAACATACAGAATCCAATGTAACAAATTGTGTAAACTGTCATGCTTAATTATTTGTACCCATCAGTTTATCTTTTATTAAATTTTGTTTTTCTTTCCATAAATATGGATTTTAGTTGATGAATATTTGAAAATAAAGCTTTAAAGTCTCTAGAATATAGTTTTTATTCATTTCATTCCATTGCAGAACCTTAATAACATGTTTAAATCCAAAAAAGATTGGGGTCAAATATGACCCTATTTTAGTACTCCGTGTACTATGAGAGGTTTTAGGTCCGGGAAGGTTAAAGGCTGTTCATGGGTCGACACTTGTGAGATAACTGATGCGAATTGTTGTCAGAAAACGTAAGCGCAATTTTTAGATGACGTCACTATTCCAGTACCAGAGGCCAGTGGCGGTATTTCCATTTTAACATTCCGGATTTCGTTGACGTGTCTAAACAATGCTTTGGGATTTATAATGAATTTTTCGACTAGACTGATTTGGTGATCTTTTCTGTCTTATCGAATGAGACAGACACACTTATTTCGCAATAAGGTGTATTAGCACCAATTTATCCCAGACGGATCGTCCAAGTTTTTGGACCAGGCATTGTCACGCTTGCACATCTATTTCCAAGTACTGCTTCTGAGAGGCTTTTTCGGACGCTGTTTGCTGGATATTATTTTCACCTTCGATGATAAATCAATGATAACACGGGGTTGGCTGTAAAACGTTTCCCAGATTCCTTTAGCTGATTTGAGTTCAAGGAAATCCCATTGATTGGCAGTAGTAAGAGCTTGAAGTAAGTCATAGTTCACAGTTGTATACGTCCTTGATTAATTGCTGCTGGTTCGTATTGATAAAAATAATCGAATGTCATGACAGCATGATCACTCAATCCGAGTGGAGCTGTATAGAAAACAAGTTCTATCATGAGTTCTTAGTTTGTAATTATGAGATCCATGGTAGATGGGGTTTGTTCAGATGGAAATCGCGTTGGTTGATGCACATGGTTGTAAAGGGGGGTGCAAGTCATTATTTCTTGAAGAAAGCGTTTGAATGAATCGTCACCTGTAATATGTGTTGCAAGTGTCGGTACATTAAGATCACCGTGTAGGAGTGAATGCGATTAGGTGAGCTTCAAAGCAAAACGTATTGCATTAGGAAGAACAGTGTCAGCGGCAGATGATGAAGATGGGGCGATAAATCAATGCTAAGAGGCACTTACGTTTATCATGTAAGTCAAAAGAACAAAACAATGTATCTGGGACATCTAACTCGGGGAGAGAAGTATAGTGCAGTTGATGCTTTCATGTAAGCAGAGAAGGACACCGCAACTTTTTGTTGCTCGATTTTTTTGTAAATCAACTTGTGCGAGATTTTGAGTTCAGATTCGTGTATAGAATTAAACAACCAGATTTCTGTCACTGCAATCAAATCCTAAGACGCCACTGACGCGCGCGAATAAAGTTTAGTGAAATTGCCCAGAATGCCCCGGGGCGTTGGTTTAACAGCATGATAGAGATTTGATTTTTGTTGCAGACGAAGAGCTCATAGTAGTAAATTCTCCGACACAGAATCGGTCGGCAGCTCCACGTTTTTGTCTCAGGTGCATTTGATTGACTTGGTAGCGAAGTCATTTCAGGAACAATAGTGTTTGTGCGATTTATGTCGTATACAGCCCGAATACGAGTTTCCGGAGGTGCAAATCTCCGGCATTGATACCACGCCTCGAGTATTCTATCCTTCATCTCATGTGTGCTGAATGATATTTTGAGAGGAGGAGGCTGATGCGTTTCTTTTTTCGGTTTAAGGCTAATAACATGATAACATAACATAATCTAGGATCTCTTGTAAAAATCTCCATTCTCTGCAATCGTGTTGCAGACGTTTGCTGGATTCTACTTCGTTCGGAATTGGTACACCATGAACTATAACAGCTCTGCGATTCATAGCCTCTTTTGCTAGTTCCGGATTATTACGATGAATTTCACGTTCTTCCCACGGAACGTCCGGAAATATTCGCACAGCCGATTTGTTTACCACTAAGAAAGATGAGGCGAGCAACATATTTTCTACATCTTGGACGGATATGAGCACTACACGCAGTAACCTGGGTGAGTTCAGGGGTCTAAATAATCGTGTCAGCGACGCAGGTGAGGCAGTGATGTCTAAGCATCTGCATAGGTCATTCGATTGATTCCTGTCATCTGATTCGCGTTGCTTCAGCGATGGCGAAGTTGATTCAACGAGATTACTACAAATTACCGTTAGATCTTCAATGTTTGTCTTTTTTGGGGGGGGTTAAGCGGTCAAACTCTTCAGTCTAAGCTTATGCACATCCTTCGATAATTCAGCACTTTCATTCACTTGAATACAGGTCTGATTCGCAGACTTATCGGTCGTACCGAGCTGTTGGAAGGGACTTTGGTCGATTTCTGGAGAAATCAGCGTTTCCGTAGTAGCTAGCGCTTCCCTGTAAGACCTGCGTTTAATGAGGTTGGGGACTGCATTTAGAACTAGTTTCAGCGCTTTTTGACACGCAAATGTTTGGAAAGACTCTAACGTGTTTTCAAGCCGTTTAAGCTTCGCCTCTACAGCGAACATGCGTCTTTCCATAAATGAATCAGAGTTGACGGCTCCTGATAAATCACTAGTTACTTTCAATCTGCATGGATTACATATATAGCAAATGCCTGGTAATTTTTCATTAATAATTAGAGTCACAGATCCAGGTGATATATATTTTCACAGTTCGCATGAGTGGCAATTGAACACAAGTAACATTTAACTTGACGCGATCTAGGACTTACCAGCTTTTGACAAAGTTTGCACTTTTTACAATTTCGTCGTCGGTTTCGTTTAAGGTCACGTCAGGTCCGTTTAAGGTCACGTTGTCAGTCATCGTTACAAGTTCGCGAGATCGAGTCGATACACTGAACGAAGCGGTCGAATACAAGAACGAGTGGATGCGATGCAGTGCAACGGACAATAAAATGGCGTACAATTTCACGTAAAGTCTGTTCTGTGAGATTTGATCCGACAGTATTGACATAACTGTCAGTAAATACCAAATAGCGAGATCTTCCTGATGGTATCCGAGTTGTTGCGCTATTCTGGATTGGAAGCAATGTTGCACGCGTATGTAATGTTGGGTAGAAACGGAAAATTTTGATTTTCAAGAATTCACGTTTCTCCGACTTCACAATAGTATATTCCGAATGAGGAACTTGAGACAAGTTCAATGATGTAAGAACCGTCCAGATCCGTCAATATAGCGAGTAAAAATATCCAAAAGTATGCGAGCACAAATTTGTACGTCTACACCGTATTCTGCTTGTTAGCCCAAAGTCTTTGCATGCCGAGGTAAAACTATATATTAGAGAATGGAGGTTATCTTGGGAGTGAACAATAACGACTGCATCGTCGGCAAACAGCAGGTCACGGATTAGCAGAACCGTGCCTTGGTTTGTGCTCTCAACCGGTTAAGGATAACTAGCTTGCCAGTACTTCGTGTGCCTAGGTAAATGCTTTATCTACTCGTTCGACGTAATCACAACTGCACTCTTAAGGGTATGCAACATTCAATTGTGTTAATCACTCTGTGATTTACTTAATTACACTATGAGAGAGGGCGTTGTACCTGCTGATTGAAACAGAGAAATCATACCACCCATCTCCATTCTGCTTCACTAACATGGGGTAGAAAATGAACAACTTCACGTATACATTATGTGGGTGTGGTTGCGTGCATGTGTTCGAATGAACATATCAAATCCCTCTGATCTTGTGAATCATTCTATACTTCATAGCAAGCTGCGGGAGGTTGGTATACAGATTTTCTGGCTGAGGTGCTAACTACTTGATCACAAGGCAACATTAAATCGATCTTGCGATTTTTGTGGGGACATCCAAAACACTAACGCTGTTTGGTTGGGCTCTCTTATCGATTCACATTAATTTCCTACCGAAACTTGTAAAAGCCAAGATGGCTGTTTTTGCGGATGATGCTGAGCTTTGGATTCGAATAACGGCAAGCATGGACATTTTGCGCATACAAATCGATTTGGATACCTTTAGAAGCTGGTCAGAGATAAATAATCTCACATTCAACTCTATAAAATAGAAATTGTTGCAGACAGATAAAAAGTTCCCATCCTCTTGCAAGGTTGAATCTCAAGAACGCGAATGTGACCGTAGAGAAAAGGAGCTCGGTGTTTAGATAAGAGGACCTCTGAAGAACCAGGTGTTATGTGAAGCCGTGTAAAATCGTGCTTGCCACATGCTAGCTAAGTTTCGATGTATATTTGACGATTTTTTTCAATCGAAACATTACCCTTGTTCTAAAATAGGTATACAAAAACCGTGTCTCATTAATGAGCACGAGCTTGGTAACCATGACTATAGATTAACGACGAGTTGCTAGCGATGATTTTTTGCAGATAAAATGAAATTGTGAGCTTTCTTCGCGACCTTCCATACGAGGATTGACTGTTGCATCTTAATTTTGAATGGACTTTCTCGTAGACAATCTCGATCGGATTTGATTCACATTAACAAAACACCGAACTCAAAGTTTGATCATCTGAGGCAACAATTTCACCTCCAGTGAAACTATATCACTAAAACAAAATCCTTATTGGAACTGCCGTCAGTTCTATTTTTTGGTGCGGGTTTTATGGAACTCCTTACGATGAGATGATGTAAAATCATCCAGTCAAAAAACTTTCAGAAATAAGATGGATTTATTTATGTGTCGTAATTCCACCAACAAAACCCGTTTATATGACATAAGTAATGGAATCTTATATGATAATTACACGAACGAATATGGTTTATCACATTGAAAAATAAAGGATATTTTCAACAAATTAACAGTCTATTTTTATATTTTCTTTTCGTAATAAAATTACATGAGGTGTTCTAGAGCGTAAATTATTGATTATTGAATCTTGCATCCAAAGGAGACAATACGTTTAATTTCAGTGAGCATTGTAACAGTGGAAATATGATTAAAAAAGTTAAACTTTAAAACCAAATGTTGGCTATTCTTGCATTATTGTGGATTGAATCATTAAACGAATCCTAATCGGCACTGCTCTGCGGCAAAATTATTTTCTTGTGAGGTGGTCCGAAGATCTGTCCACAATTGAAACAATGTCAATTGACGTCAATGTATTATGAGTTTTGTAAATCTAAACAAGATATTAAAACACGGAATTACATAATGATTCGTGGTCAAACTCTTAAGGCGCTCATGGATGAACAAATTGTTGTGTTGCTCACACCGTCCGCAATTAGACACCCCAATCGGTTTCTTGCTGTTCTCCTTAATGTTTTTCTGGGTTCTGAAAGGAAATGCTTTTTATGAATAAATTATTTTCAAGCGCGGAGCAATGTGACTAAGAACCAAACATGAATGTAATTGCTGTGTATGCAGAAAGCCGGCAGCCAATCAATTGTTTCGGTATTGATTATTCATGTTTGAATCGGCGGTCAGCCGTGGATTGTCTGAGGTTTCATAATACAGTTTAGTGTTCGCAAATCTGGTGTTCTTGGACACAGCAATTGGCGTCGCGAGTTTCAATTAGTGTTCTTGACGAATCTGCATCTACTTTCTTCACGTTACCGATTCCAATGGATTTCCTCCGGCCTCCTACTGAATTCTGGCCCGCTGGTGCTGAAAAGCCTACTTCGGATGATTGGAAAAATTGGAAAAATTCATTTTGTGACTTTGTGGACTTACTCTGTGTGTCCAAACCAGAATATTTAACTAATCCAGCGATTTTACTGAAATTACTACGTTCTAATCTTGGTCGTGAAGGCTCACGAGTATTCGATGATTTACAGTTGGCCAAAGTGAAAGACTTCAAGGAAGCATTTACTGCGCTAGATAAATGCTGGGGTCCTCGAGTAAACAAATATGTTGCCCGGTTTCGTTTCTCGAAGGTTTGCCAAGAGTCCGGAGAACCAGTTGATGAATTCATAACCAGACTACTGCATGCAGCTCGTCCGTGTGAATACAACAATATTCCTCTGAAGAAAGTTGAAGATACGTTCTTAATACAACAACTCCTCATGGGATTATCTGACAATGGCACGCGTGAAGCAATCCTGACTCATGATGCAAACAAATTGACGTGGGACATCGCGTGTGAGATTGCTCGAACGAACTACGATGTTAAGGAGGTAAACAAGCTATTTCAGCATCCCACAAGTTCTGAGTCACATCAAATCAACGTCACACAAGCTACAAGTAGTAAGAACATCAGCTCCATGAAATGCTATCGTTGCGGCAGTACACAACATAAGGCAAACTTTCAATCCTGTCCAGCATTGAAAGCTCAATGTCGAGTTTGCGGTAAGCAAGGACATTTTGCCCGGGTGTGTCGTGGCCGCCGAGTCAACCTTATCGATTCTTGTCCCCATGAATCGGAAAAATTTGATGACTACCGTATGATATCTGCGATAAAAGAATCCTGCGTACCCGCAATCAGTCGAGAAATGATTCAACAAAAGACGAGGGATGATCCAGTATTAAAGAGCGTGATTGATTTTATTCTGAACGGTTGGCCAGAAAAACGACAAAGAACGCAAGGGCTTCTTCCTTTCTATGATGTGCGGAACGAGCTAGCATTTATTGATGGATGTCTGATGCGTGGATGCAAATTCGTTATACCGCAAGAACTTGTGTCGACGGTCATCTCCTATACACATGAAGGACATCTAGGAATCGTACGAACCAAGACTCGCATTCGACAATACCATTGGTGGCCAGCCTTCAATTCCGCTGTGGAAAATGCCATTCAGATGTGTACACCATGCCGCAACTCAGATAAGTCTGCGAAGCCAATCAAAGCTCCTATCCAACCGATCGTGCATCCTATGAGGCCATGGAGTAAAATTGCAGTAGACATCATGGGGCCATTTGCTCGGGCTCCAAGTTCGAAGAAAAACATTCTGGTTGCAACATGCTTCTATACGAAATGGCCGGAAGCTTTACTATGTGGTGATATCAACGCTTCGACTGTTATCAAATGGTTCCGTTATATTTTGCCCGTTTCGGAATTCCCGAAGAAGTTGTCACTGATAACGGACCTCAATTCAGAAGTTTTGAATTGGCCAAATATCTGCAAGAAAACAATATAAGACATGTCCGTACAGTACCCTATAACCCTTCAGCGAACGGCTTAGCTGAGCGAATGAATAGAACCCTCAATGAAAGTGTACAAGCCATTGTTGACGGAGGGGAAAGATGGGAAGACGCAGTTATTACAGCATTGGAAAGCTATAGAAACACCCCGAATATGGCAACCGGGAAGCTTCCATCCGAAATGATGTTTGGGAGAATGATACGTACAAAACTGAATGCCGCTGTTCCATTGAATCCTACTGCTTCCAGCGCGGAATACGACAGACGTACCAAATACCAAGAAACCCACAGAAAATCAGGTGATACACTGCATCCTGGGCGTTATGTCAGACTCCGCAAGGCGCAAGTACCGAAAGGCGATTTCAAACTAACTCCACCTAGTCGTATAACAAGGGTATTGACTCCAGGTACATACGAGCTCGATAATGGAGTGAGAGCCAATGCCCGTTGCCTCTACCGATGTCCGAATACTGTTCCTGTACCCCCTACAAGAATGCTGCGCAGCTCAAGCTCAAAGGAGAGAGAGAGGTGATGCTGTGTATGCAGGAAGCCGGCAGCCAATCAATTGTTTCGGTATTGATTATTCATGTTTGAATCGGCGGTCAGCCGTGGATTGTCTGAGGTTTCATAATACAGTTTAGTGTTCGCAAATCTGGTGT
>JACCGJ010007949.1:0-21170 GCA_013407085.1 Atriophallophorus winterbourni
TACGACGCGATATTATTCTGACTTATCGAATTGTGTCTACCGAAGGACATCCACTAAAACACTTGCTTGATGTGTGTGAAGGGAAAGTGACACGCGGACATACATTATCCCTTTACGTCCCAAGTTCCAGTATTGACTGTCGGCGCCATTTTTTCGCCATACGTGCTATATTTCTTTGGAATTCCCTACCCCAACATGTGGTGGACTCTCCTTGCCTGGCGGCGTTTAAAGTGAAATTGGACTTACATATGCAAAAGAATAACATTTGTGAGCCTTACATTTGATATTCTCTATTGCTTTTATACTATTGTATTTTTTCATGTTTTATTAATACCGTCATCCTGTGGTGTTGTAATGTATCAACTTTTTCAACCATAAATCTTTGAATTTGAATTTGATTCTCTAATGTATTTAAATGATTTCGATATTATTTATGACAGTCTTCTCCGTAGAGTTTAAAAATGTTGTGAACACAATTCAGGTGGTCCAAAGCATCCTATAACGAAGAGTGCCCTGATGGTATTCTTTCAATACTAGGAATAGTATCTGTCTGACGACTGAAACCTGATATGTATATCATCGTGTTATTTATATTAGCCAGATAATTTAAACGGTTGATGCTTCGAATCGTTTGATGTAAAGAGTCAGGTTTTCACCAATGTTGCACTCAGATCAATGTGTTTTGTCAACATTATTCTTTAACTGCTACTGAGGAAGAATCTGAATACGAGTAGCGAAATAGTCATGTAAACATACTGTGTGATGGTGACACGAGAGATTACTCCAACCCTCAAAATTATCCTGCAAATAGATATTTCAAGTCGATTAAGCATAAAGCATTACTGCTGCTTCTCGAAATATATTTCACAATTGATAAAGAAATACAGTTCGTCATCTAGCACCAAATTTGGAAAATGATTAGCATAAATCATAAAACATTGTCACCAACATTGCAACAGCATCTGCATTCTTGATTCCCGTTTGCTTTTGGTTTCAACCAAAACAGCATCTTACACATCACCGTTATTGTGGAAGCCATAATCTCCTCTGGGCTGTGAGATCAAGATGATTCAATGTTGTCAAGTTGTTTATGCTCAACAACAATCTCAGGATGAAATCCTTGAAATACTTGGCGTAGACACTTGGTCGAGTTCAACAACTTGAGTCTCGCGTGTTAAAAATGTCTCAAATGATTTCTTAAATGACTTCATTTGAGATGCATTGTTCTATAACGATAACGTTTCTCCATCAATAATCACAGATAATTCTAACCTTAAATAAAGAGATTATTTACGTGCATATCCAAAACATAAACCAAACGACCGATTACAACTATATTGCACTTATCAGGTAAAGAGAGTAAGATTTTAAACCACATGCGCTTGAAACAGTGGAATAATGAAAAAAGTTGCCATTATATTCAAGTGTTGGTTCAACTAACCTATTCAGTCACATATGCCCTAACGTATGGAGATAGGGTTTAAATTCATGCTCATGGACATAAACGCAAATTGACATGTCTTTTTTAACTCTGATTTCTGACTGATTTCTCTTGCTTCTCAAACATATCTTATGAGGTTAGATTTTGTTAAAAAGATTCAATCTAAATAGGGGCAAAGATATCTGCGTTGATTGGATTATGCCTAAAAAATTCACACTGGTCGTATTCCAAAATATTTACGTAATGATGGTTGAAATCCTTATGGAAGCAAAGCCCTTATGTCAAACCTCCGTTTCCTTGTTGCAATATTAAATCAAAGAAAAAAGCTTCCGGAGTCAACCTCGAGGAAACATCCCGAGCTGGAATCCCGTTAGATTTTACGGAATTGAATTCGACTTCTTGCTGCCAACTATTTTTGTTGTTGTTGT
The DNA here is from genome assembly GCA_013407085.1 of Atriophallophorus winterbourni. Classification (NCBI taxonomy): domain Eukaryota; kingdom Metazoa; phylum Platyhelminthes; class Trematoda; order Plagiorchiida; family Microphallidae; genus Atriophallophorus; species Atriophallophorus winterbourni. The sequence continues at coordinate 1,870 of JACCGJ010007949.1, forward strand.
GATTGTCCTCTGGTTTCAGTTTAGACTTGAAGCGGGTAAACTTGCTCCCACGGCTACAGATAGTTCTCTATATTGATCTAGCCTCGCATACATCAACACGCATCAAACGAGATTACTCTCCATTTCGCTTCCAGGGATAATATAATGGAGAGCAGCAGATGCCGATTTGAAGCTATGGCTCGACAAGCGTGCAGCTCAACGACTGAAGCTGCTTCCGTCGGTGAGATACATGTTTAGGTACCATTAGACAGAAACAGTTCGTTCCAATCTGGTCAGCCTCACTCAATATGTTGCCGTCTCTCTACGGTTGCTGATTTCTTCAGTTGCATGAGGATTATTATTAGACCGAAAACTAGAAAATATTGTTATGCACCAGCGATAGAAATTAACAACTAAAACAGATAAGCTCTGAAACAGTTAACCTGAAAACTCTTGTTCATACTCTCGTGATTTCAGGAAGATTCTGCTAAAATCATTTTTGTGAGAATATCAGATCTGATTTATAATTAGTTGAAAAGGCTGAAGATCGATATGACGTGGTTATCAGATACTGGCATGCTAACAAGAAGAGATTACACATTTCGTGTATATCAAGCGGTCTGATGAGCCTCAACTGCGTGGCTTTTTGTTTGTCGTACGAAACTGTCTGATTAAACAGCAGAACCGAGCATCGGCGCAGTCGAACGGATTTTGACTGTAACTTCGGTATTCAGTAGTGGTAAAATTATAAACCTGGGATCCATTTTGACGAGTGTTGAAAAGACGATTTGATCTATGCATCACAACAGACCTGAACAGTGTGTCACTGACGAAGGCTTTCGACTATGTCATCATTGAGGATGTTTTCAAAAAGCTTGAACTTATAGGCTGTGCGCTAATACTGCTCAAAATCGTTCTCTCGTTCACACTTATTCATGACGGGCCTAGTCCAATTTGACATTTTCAGTTCTAAAAGCCTTCGACATACGACGGAGCGACAAATAAGAGTGTGTTGTTGCTCAAAAACGTTTAGGTATTTTTATTGCTCTGATTCTGAAGCAAGCGTTTAGAACATAGAAAGGGCATTTCCCTACGCACGCAAAGTGATAACAAGCTTTTAACATGAACGGGTTGAGATCACTAGCAAAGGTAGGAAATGTGATAATAAGTGACCCGCTGTTTTCCGACGACGCAGTCAGTATTGTTTACTCAGAAGGACACATCCAGTAGATAATGGACTGTCTTTCACGGACATTCAAATTTTTTAGTTAATAATCAGCATTAGAGAAATAAACACCTCAGTGAAGCGAGTGTATAGGCTCCCTCATCAGTGTTGGGAACGGTGAATTTAGGCCAGCAAAGCATTTCATATATATTGGTTTCATTGTTGCGGTTAACCTCTCGCTGGACATAAATATGAAAAACCGGTTTGGCGGTGCAGGTTTCACTTTTTCGCGATCGAATTCTTGCGCCTAAGGCAAATGCAATAGATTGTAAAAATAAAGATGAGCGTTCGTAGTGAATACATTAATTTATGGCACTGAAACTAATATCAACCGCACAATACACGAACTCAAGCTGAAAGCATTCATCTTCAAAGCATCCGTCATAAATTGAAGAGAATAGTTAATAAACGTTCTTCTTCATTGGCACGTCGATATATAGTAATGCTGGACTTAGTTATTAGACGCCACGCGAGACTTTCTCTTTAAAATACTTATAAAAATGTTGCTCGTCCGTAAAACCATTCTAGGTAGGATTACTATGGGTTCAAAAATCGGTTTGACTATTTTATTTGTTCCAGTTTCAGAAATGACACAGAATGCACTATTTCATAACTTGCTGAACGTAATTATGCGTCAAACTACGTTCTGCGTTAGATGTTCATTTTATCACGGGGATGAGCAGCGCATGAGTAAGAAGGAGAACATAATTTATTGTTTATCTCTTCAAGAATAAGCGCATGAAATACGATAACTGCGATCCACGTATTAGTTATTCATTTATCATGGCGAAAGTAACATGAGAATTGATAATCCTTCCTGATATTTGACAATCGTCTAAAGTTCGTAATTATACTATAAAATACCTGCAAAAAAAACTTCTGAATGTTGGATTGTGTTTTCGAAATGCGTCCTTAATACTGTAAATTTGTTGGATCAAATTTTCAACAACATGTGTTCTCAGATACCTTACTTTCAGTTCTAATTCATGTTGTTCGGAGTAAAATTTGATGGTTTGGTTGACTGCTTGTGATGACTGTATGATGTTGACCTACGGAACTTTCTATGCCGTGAAAATGCTCATTTTCGTGTGAGACGATTTTGTCGATTTTCATTGCTCCTGCCCTGAATTAGTCACCAGAGAAAAAAATGTGATTTAAATAACTTTGATAGTTCTCAAGATTTTTAACAGTTATCTATCTAATGATCACTTGAATGATTTTATTCAAATTATGGTTATTATTACAACATTTTCCCCCATTATTTAGATCACTCTTGATGTGATATGTCAACAGTAAGAAGAAAATGTTAATTTTAATAGGATTTGACATTGCCACACAGGTTCATCAATGTTATGCGATAATGTTTCATTCATGCAATCTATTATTCCTTCTTTTTGCAAGATTTCATCAGGTACTTCGCATCTAGTGGTTTGCAATTACGAGTAAATTTAGCATCGTATAACATATCCGGTTATATTCAGATCTGTACCGTAAAATCGCATTCGCTCGCAGTGATAAACTTAATATGATTGTTATTATATGAGGATCATTTTACAATTTTGGGATTTATTGAATTCGTCCTTTGTGAAACATTTCCCACTATTTCTCCAAATCGTTGATACAATAATGTTTCAATTTACATTTTTAAATCCGTAGATCTGTATCTACTCTTTGGTTGTCAGCGATATTTCCATCCTCTCGATTTATAGATCATCACAGTGTGAGATTTTGCATACATCTCTTTTTCCAATTTCATTCGTCCTAGATAAGTAGTATAACCACGGGACAACCTTCATCTAATAATCTGTAGTTAAAATTTTTCTTGCCTTCATTATTAATTCACAATCAACTGGCCCTCGAACAATCACAGAAATGAAATTTCAGTTTCATTCTCGTAAGCTTCATTAAGATCGATGAAGCATTTTTGCTTCTCACTTGCAGAAATTGAAATGCTAAACGTTTGTTACTCAGGTAACGATCAGCCATGATATTAAACACATGTTTAATATCCAATCACGTTCAGTTGCTTCACTAGTACACTTTTTTAACCAATCACATCACCGTATACGTGTGAATATGTGTATATAAAGCAACAAAACTCTAATGAAAAACGAAAAAAGCGATATGGATCCGAGAATCACTCTACTCTTCGGTCTACTATGTGTTTCAGTCGCTAGTGCCAATAGCGACGACTTGGGTATGTTCAAGCATTCGATAAATTATACATTGCTCATTGATTTCTCGAAACTTTAACGGAATGATTTAATCTAATTTTGTCTCCGACAGTGTTTTGCAGAGGTAAGCGTCTAATTGTGAGTTGTTGTGTAACGTATTCTATGAATTATGTAATATTGAGAATTTATGATCTTTTCAGGAGTCAAACAAATACTTACTGGTTGGTATCACTCGCTATGTTTTATTGTATGAAGTTGTCACGTAGCCTATCTTTTCTCAAATTTTGTGTGCACACATTAACGGGGTTCGATATTAACAAGAACCGATTAATGAATACTCTACCAGAGACCAAATAAAGTTTTCCAATTTCCAGAGATTGCGCCATGTTGAACAGTAGTTAAACGCTCTGCAAATTTGTTTCCGAAAACGTTTGTTTAGTTTAGCATCCGAATTCGAAGACATTACGCCATCTCTCTAATATTGGGACATTCCTATATATCAATTTTCCATACTACGGTAAATATCAATCACAAAAATATCAGCGAGTTTGCAATGACAATCATTCGTTATTAATTGCGAACATTTTATATTTTGGACATACGATTTCGCGGTTTAGAAATAAGACGATTTATCTTTCTAACTACGTTTCTCACAGATCTATCAAACATGAAAAAATCTGGTCAGTTTATTCGTTTATTTGCGATTTTTAATAGTACTGAAAATATTTTTTCAATTAACGAAAAGATTACCAATTTATATTTTTAATGTAATTGAATAATTAGGAAAGATTACCCCTAGCGTAATATTTTTTATTTTTTTGAGTCTCATGCAAGCATCGTTATTTATTTATAATGGGCGCATTTGCTCATGAGAACTTTGAGAGAATACTTCCTGCGTTATTGCAAATGTCAGCTAATCGTTTGTGAATATGTTATCGTTGATTAAAATATGATATTTCTTCAGATTTGAGAATAAAGAAAAATACTTCGGAAAGTGGTGAGTTTTGATTGGCAAGATTATTGACTAATTGAAGAAATGGTGGAACATACTCGTTACAAAATCGTAGACAAAAATCGAACCGGTTGAATAGACAGCATAACAATTAATCTTGAAGATTTAACAATATTGTAAAAATGTGATTTCAATCTTTCTTGTATCTAATAAGCAATTCCAGGAATCTAAAAGTTACTCACACACAAGATAGATAACTTATGTCTCGTAAATGTTATGGATAGAAAGCTTTTGGTTTGAATTTTCTGATTATATTGTTAGAGTTGCGTTCGGTAGATCTAGTCACTAAACATTTTGCAGCTTTATTCAGTGTATTATTTTCCGGAAGTTATACACTGATATTATGTAGTGTGGGTTATGTTAAGCCTCAAAGAGAATAAGCAAAAGATTTAATGATAGTCATGTTCTGTCTTAATTTCCAGCGGACCGTTTGTTCGAATATGGTGCGTAAATGTTAGACGAAATTACTCAAAATATTCCGTCACTGTTTATAATTTTCGCCTTAGTTTTAACTATCCAAATTTAAACGAGATATTTTTAATTTTCTCATTCTTTAGTGATGAAAAATGCCTACAATTTGAAAGCGAATTTGGAATTCAACATTTTGACTCAAATTCATGAGTTACAGTTCACATTTACTCTTTACAAACCTAATGTTTAAAAAATTCAATCACTCCATTTAATTTTAATTTGTGTACAGATGTTATTTAACATATACATTCTATCCTTGAAATAGCATTTACCTTTCGAGTGTTTGGTAAGAATCTTAAAACACGTGAGTGTAGAAACAAAGGTATAATTAAAATAATATTCGACACGAGCGCAACCATAAAGCTATACATTACGCGAACAGATAATGACTGAAAAGTTAATTTCATTTTCGCTCACACATCGGAGTATAGTAAAGATTATTCTCAACGAAAATTATCATTTGCATGCATTTCCCCACGCCCACCCGGTTCCGGTGTTTGCGCTTAGCAAGTAGGGACAGTAGGATGAACATTTGCAGACCTAGAAGCCGTGTGAGGAACGGTAATCAATTTGGGAATCGTACAACATGCGATTTGATCGTACGAATAAACGCGTAAACACTTATACCTAATGATTATCTGAATTGATGTCATCACATAATCGCTTTATTGCTCTTATTAATTTTAATACACTTTTTTATTAAAAAGCACTAACGGTTATTGAATAGATGACTAATTCGTGAACAGCCTACTGCCCTAGTTTGACGAGTGGTTTTAACTTGATGTGAATTCAATTGGCAATGTTTTCGTCATCAATATTTTGGAAGTGTACTGCTCTTTTTCACCGAACTGGACCGTTTCATGAATAATACACAATGGTAAACGTTACAAATAAGACCGCATGATTAATTTGAATTTTCTAATTGATTCCCGCTGTAATTTTTCTCCATTCTTTTGGTGTCAATTAGCTGTTACTGTGCCAATATTTTACTAACATTCATCTATCTGTTTAACTGTAACAGTGAAATCTCGGGACAGTAAGTGACTTTCAAGATGTGTCGCCCTTTTTCCTCATATGTTTGTGGCACACGCCTGTAAAATTTTTTTGATTGCTGTAGTCTCTTCTGCTTTGTGAACAGTGTAATGAATACCGTTCATCACCACTGGATATTCTTTTAAAAGCGACGCGCTTCAGTTATTGGATCTATTGGAAAACATGTTTGGGACCGATCGTGTTTTCATATCGCAAAGAAATTCTGAGTTCAATCCGACAAAGCGGGTTTTTAGTAACATTTCGTTACAGACACAGAATTTCGTGAGACCAAGGGTGATAGTCTGGACCAAAAAACATGACTAAGTTGCAATCAAGCCACCACAACTGAGCTGAACTCACCGCAAATCAATCTATTGATCTTTCAAACAAAATGCGAAAAAATAAATTCGAGTCAATCAGCGGTTTTGGCTTTATGAATTCTCGAACAATTTGTGAAGAAATTTGGCATAGGTTTATTCGAAAATTGGCGAAATTAGAGATTCAGCCAAATGTAATAAATTAATGAATATTGTAAAATTACAGATGAAAATATTTACAGAAAATGTTATGCATGTGTTAAAATTTGGTCGTTGATTGATAATAAGCAAATAATTTTGAATAAAGGTATCTTGGTGCAATGGAATAAAGAATCTGTGATAGAAAGACATTCTAGAATGCTGTTTGACATCATTTGTTTTTTTCTGTTTGAATACTAACATATTTCTACAGAGATTTATTGTTTAAGTTAGAATGTGATTATATTCAAGCTCATTATGCTGTTTGCTACAGATATTCCTAATTTGCAACTTCAAATAATCCGAAAACGATTTTGGAATAAGTTATTATTTCTTTCTTGGAATAGTTTTCAGTACAGCGATGGAAAGTAAGTGACCTTTTTATATTACTCGTAGAATGAGAAGCATTTATTAATTTTGAAGTTGATATTTCTCAAACGTTTCTAACTTCATCGCAGGTGATTCTGCGGCGGATTAAATTTGTTATTCCGTTTTTGAATTAAATATTTGTGCACTTAATTTCAGTCGTATTTATGCTTTGGGCTTGAGCTTACTTCACCTTGACACACAATCAACCTTTTCCATAGGTAGCATCACATTTGGGTAACTTAAATCCTAATGAATCAAACAGTTTAAACTTAATCCAGTAAATTTGCTGGTCATCACTGAGTAATAATGGGAAAATGTTGTAACGCGTAACTTTAGAGTTAGTCAAATAACCCTATTTGTTCTGAAAGTGATTTCACAATACGATTAAAACCCCTTGCAATATGACACCGAACTGAACTTTTGATAAAGTTGATCAATTACAAAATCGAGAACATGTATACAAAATAACGTGAACACTTTTTAAAATAATGTAAAACGGTTAATTTCAAATATTTATAATTTTAGTGGCGCAAAATGTTGAAAAATGTTAGTTTTTAATTTATTTTCCGTATTTGAAAATTTCTAGAAATGTTATTTTGAAATACACTATGGTGCTTTTTCTTATATGATAACTGTTATAGTCTCATTAGCAATTTGCGCATGTCTTTACATCAACTCCTAAAATAATTTGGAATTGGTCCCTACAATTGGAACGCTTGATTTTCTTTCTGTATGCTGGTTTTGTGATGTTTTGCTGAAATACATATTAAGTAATTTAGTGAGCAATGTGGTCAAGCTGCTTCCACAGTTAAATAATTGCGTTATTTCGTGGCAACACTATTAATATGCAGCGTTAGTGATATTGCATTTTAAGACGACTACTTGTGTTTGATCACAAAATTCATTCATCACTGATTCTACTCAGCTAAAAGCGTAGCCGCCTTCGATCTTCGTGAGTTTCTCTACAGAGTCTTAATAAACCGCAATCATTTCACGTCAAATTACATTGTTCATCTTTCTCTCGAATTCACATTAGTCCAACGCTTTATTAGCGAAAGTAAGTATTTTTAACAAGATGTTTTCACGAAACATTACATTGGAAATATATTGCTTCCCTTGCGGTTATATCATTGCCCCAGTTCTGATATGAGCATCCGTAATTTTAGTTTCACTTTGACCACTTTCAATGTTGTGGTTATTGAACGATATTCTAAAACGTGATTGAAATTTCATTGAATTTCATTACACTAAATTATTAATTTATTGTAAACTTCAGAACGCTTGGTTGTCAATGATGGTATGTAGTTATTCCAAGTTTAATTTTTTTCTATCCTCTACATGGAATAAAGGAATTGACAAGCTAAAATCTTCCGGATTTTTCAGAAATTGCTGAGCTTCAGAAAGGTAAGCAATCATTGAAGCAGAATTTTAGATCTTTCCGTGATGCGCTCCCAAATATGCCTTGATTTGTTCAAACATCACTCATCTGGCTGGGACCGTGGTTTCGTGATACTGTTACTTTGAACGAACGAGGAAATATTAAACCGGTTTTGAACTTGATGCCACTCTTCGATAAGGCTGGTACATGCAACCTGTTCGGTAACATGACATAGAGATGGGTTAAAGTTTTTGGCTTGAAAAAAATCTGCATTTGCACGCATTCAATGTCAATTAATTTAATACTACTATTCATATCACTGACATATCATACATTTCGTTAAATATTTTAAGCATGAGGGATTATAATAATTTTTTTTATTTAACTAACATTTTCGCATTTTATAACCCCTTAGCTGAGTTCCTTGCAAAAATGCCAAAGAAAGTTGATTCTGGGAAAAAGCAGGTAATTTTTGGGACAGCAAATTAGTTGACACATATCTCGGTCGATATAAATTCAGCCTCCACTATCCATCATAATGATCAACAATTTTTTCCTTTTATGTATCTGACGGCCTAATGTATTTGCATAAATATGATGGTTATATTTTTCTTATATTGCAGTACAAACATTAATTCAAAACTATTAGGAATATAAACAATCTTCCTCTAATTTTATTCACCGTAAAGTTGACCTTATTTCGTCAAAACACTATTTGGATTCAGCGACGGTAGCCCGCTAGTAGCTGCATTTCTCACATGTATTTCGTAAAAAGGCGCCATATATATAGTAAATTAGCACTACATCATAGCCCCATCTAAAGACTATCATTATTTATCTGTGCTCTTGTCATAACAAACCCTGTGAATATGAATATCGTCAAAAGTATTAGATTAGATGCAATATTTCGATGTTACAAGCTTTAAAATTTTGTGCACTACAAACTTGAAAATCATTTTTAAAAAGCGAATCAACAAATTTCATAAATCATACTGCTACATATTCGCCCACTCTAAATTAATTTATATGTTATCACCTTGTCTTATTGATGTTGCTTATATATGATAAATACGGTAACGCATCTATTCTCTTTGCAGAGGAGCCAAACCATGAAATGAGGTAAACACATATATAATTCCGAAAAATGTTTCCATTGATTTTACAACACTGGCCAATGTCTAGTATTGTTCACATTTCCCGCCAATACACATTGAAACCGGTTTCTATATGTTTCCGGTGTCCATGTAGAACCAGTGTGATTCGTTTCAGTGAACACTAAAACTGTGAAACATTGTTAACACCGTGAAACAAAATATTCATTTGCATGCTTTCCGTCGTGGGGTGTTTTGTGACGGAAAAGCATGCAAATGAATATTTTGTTCCATGGTTATGGATTTTACCCCATTAAACATGTGTTTGGACATATGTAATTGAACAGGTTGGTCGTTCCAGCCTTATCCAACAGTGGCATACAAGCGCTCCTTGTTAACACCGTTATAGATTCATTGAAATATTGGGTTCATGAAATAACCACGATTTTCGAACATATAATTACGAAGTGATTTTCGGTGAAGATCGTAAGACGATTAGAATCGACCAAGTTCGGTATTGCTTAAATAACCCACGCTGACTACGTCTATTTTCAATCATGTCAATTTTTGTTTATAACTCATTGGTAAGTAACTATTGTGTTTTGACCTATGTGGAGATAAATTATTCATAGCGATAATGACAGAACATTGGTTTGTACAAATTTGGTGTTTCGTTTGAAAAATTTGGATTAAGTTGATTCTAATTATTGCTTTTTTACATTTTCAATGAATGTGTAAATTTTCTTCGCATTTATATACAAAACGACAAATAAATTATATTTGATAGCAATTTTAATTCTACTTTTACCTGGAATATTTTATCCTCTTTTCAGATCCACACACGCCGTGAATTTCACGGTGTTTGTTGATATACGTTTTGTTTGTCAACATCAAATTAGCAAAAATATATTTACTGCATACACAAATTTGCTAGTTTTACACGGAAATGCTTGGGTCCTGTTGAACTACTACCATGGATGAATTTAATTTCACTGGCCATATAACACAAAGAAACATATAATGAATGGAGCGGATAGTAATGTCACAACCTGTTGGGTTAATTATAACAAACTAACCGGATTGTGGATATTGGATAGAACAAATTTGTTTGATGTGGTCACTGATAAATCAAAAGTACGCAGATTACATAGCGAATAATTTTTTATCAAATAATACTGGTTGCCTATTGCAACGCTTTTCTTTCAACAGCAGGAAAAGTGAGTGAAAATAGATATCAGTTATGTGGCGACCAATTGAATACTTTCACGCTTGGTTCCAACGAGTTTAAGTTAGGTTAGCTTGAACTAAACTACACACTGCATCATGAAGAAACATATTTCTGCATAAAAAATTACGTATGGAATTATTTAATCACCAGCTTATTGATAAGGAAATAAGAATTCTGGCTTTATATACAATTCTTGAAATAGAGATGACGAGTTTGCAGTTCGATTACTGGTTACTAAACAATAACATTTACCATATAGGCAAGTTATTGAACCAGGAAAGATGAACAAAGCCAGTAAAATAACCGTTTTCTTGCAGCAACCGATGAGATCAAATTAACAGTAATTTGCATTTGGACTACTAACAACTCACAAGTAGGCAGTTAACATTTTCCCGAAATGGTAGCCAGTGCTCAATTATCACAACCATGCATGTTGCGACAATGATGTTTGCCTTTAAAAAATGAGAGCCAACAATAAACAAGGTTTTGAATAACAATATTCATATTATAAAAATGACAATAATAATAATATTAATAATAATAATTATAAATATTATTATTATTATTTTTTTAAAAATAATGATATTAATTTTTTTATTTGTATGCTTCTGTAAGGAAACCATCCTCGGGCATGCGCTTGAAGCAGTGAAAAATTAGGAAACAAGTTGCGCTTGTATGCCACTGTTGGGTAAGGTTGATACGACCAATCTGTTCAATCACAAAAGCCCCCACTCATGTATACTGTGTTGAAAACCCATGACAAGGAATATAAAATCTCATTTGCATGCATGTTCATCACACACACAACCCACGACCGGTTTCGTGTTTTTTAAACTCATCAGGTAGATAAATTAGGATCAGGATCTATATGCGTTTGGAACAGTGAAAGAATGAAAAACAAGTTGAGCTTGTATGACACTGTTGGTTAAGGTTGGTACGACCAATCTGTTTAATCACATGACCCCTAATCATCGTGTAGACTCAGTTCAAAATCCATGAACATGAATATAAGAGCATGTTCATCAAACACATATACACACCACGAACAGTTTCGTACTGTTTGCACTCATCAGGTGGGGACAGTAAAATTAAGATCTGGAAACAGTGTATAAATCGGAAACAAGTTGCGCTTGTATGACTCTGTTGGGTAAGGTTGATAGGACCAATTCGTTTATTAACATGAACCTCCCATATGTTGATTGAGGTTAGAATCAATGACCATGAGTATAGAAGCTGATTTTTATGCATCTCCATCATACACACACCCTGCTACCGGATTCGAGTTGTTTGCACCCCTTATGTAGTTATTATAGGATCTTGATCTGCATGCGCTTGAAACATTGAAAGAATAGGAAACATGTTGCGCTTGTATGCAACTGTTAGTAAGGTGGTACTACCAACATGTTAAATAAATATGACCCCCCCTCATTAGAATTTGGTTTAAAATCCATTACCATGAATATAAAAGCTCATTAGCATGCATCTCGATTACACAAAATTCACGACCGGGTTCGTAATTTTTGAACTCCTCGCGTAGAAATAGTATTATCAGTATACACATGCGATTAGGAGAGTAGAAGAATAAGGAACAAAATGCACTTGTATGCCACTGTTGGGTAAGTTTAATACGTCCAACCTCTTCAAACACATGACCCATCCTCATAATGTAGATTGGGTTTAGAATCCATGATCATGAATACGAGAGCAGTTCCATCACACACATACAAATCACGAACGGTTTCATGCTGTTTGCACTCATCAGTTAACGACAGTAGTATCAGGATCTGCATGCGCTTCAATCAGTGGAATAATGGTATACATGTTTTGCTTGTATACCACTGTTGGGTAATGTTGTTTCAACCAACCTGTAAAATCAAATGAGCCATCATTCATGTAGACTGGTTTTAAAACGCATGACCATAAATATAAATGCTTATTTGCAAGCATCTCCTTGAAACACACCAATACGACCGTTTTGTGCTTTTTCCACTCATCAGGTAGGGAGAGTAGGATGAATATCTACATGTGCTCGAAACATTGGAAGCGTATGAAACAAGTTGCGCTTGTATAACACTGTTATGTGAGGTGTTTCGACCATCGTTTTCAATCACATACCCTTCCAACATTTAGATTGGGTTTAAAATCGACGACCATGAATATAACAGCAGATTTGCATTCATTTCCATCACACACACACACCGCACGATCGGTTTTGGGCTGTTTGCACGCATCAAATAGAAACAGTAGGATCAGGATCCACATGCGATTGGAATAATTGGAGAATAAGAAAAAAATTGTGATCGTATGCCACTGTTGGTTATGGTGGTGTTACAAAACCTGTTCAATCACATGACCCTCAATTATGAAGATTGGGTTTATAATCCATGGCCATGAATAAAATAGCTCATTTGCACGCATCTCCACCAAACACACACACTCCAACACTAATATATATATATCAAGATAACAAGCCTGTATTGTTACACCTTTGTCTACAGCTTTTTCAATCATCGAGGGCGAGCAGAAATTTTGAAATTCAAGAATGTCTTTTTCTGAAGCCGCGTTGTTCGACTGCGCGCAAGCAATTGTCTTCCAGATGTTTTGTGACGCTGTTTGCTATGAGGCGCTCCATCACTTCAAAGATCACCGGTATAGTGTTACTGGTCGATATTTGGATACTTCGGAACGGTTTCCTCCTATGTGAATGTGGGTAATGATGCCATTCTTATAATCATCGAGAATGAAACTTTGTGTTAAAGGAAGGTTAAACAAATGGGTGAGGAACGTACACAATGCATAAGCACAGATTTCCAGAATCAGTGCTTTTATTTCGTCAGCTCCGGGAGATTTTATTGTGTTGAGATTTATTATTGTGCGGAGGTCACTGCGAGGTAATAGTTAGTTGTCGTAAAATATTTTCAGGTGATATTGCAGTAGGAACAGGTAATGGGGCTTCGTGGTATGAAGACAGTGGAGAAAAACGGACTAGAATTTTGGTAGATGACGATGCTGTGGTTGTTGTTCCATGACGTGTCTTTAGAGCGGCAACTCTTGGTTTCACCCTTGACCGTTTATTTATGATCTGGTGGATAATTTTGGGGTTTAATTCCATTTTGTTGAGTGAATGATTTTGATAATTCATTTCGTCATCAACAACAAGTTTGCTTATCTCATTTCTCAGCAAACGGAATGTCTCCCAACTATCAACAGTGGTATCATGTCCATAAGCCAGCCATGAAGCTTTTCGCGAGGTCAAACGTTTTCGTGTTCGGCTTGTCAGCTTAAATGTATTTTCATTTTTTGCACCTTCGGACAAAATATGAGTGCATTTCAACGGCGAATTTAAGTTCGTTCATCATCCACTGCCACTGGCAGTGCACGTTGTCGGACTTAATACCAGAGTCTGTGGCGTTCTTAAGAGTAGTTTTAAGTTGTGAAAGTCAAATTTCTAATCACCTTGTTGACGTCACTTGTTCTGATTGCCTGGTAAATAAAATCAAACTCAATAACTTAGTGGTCACTGAGTCTTAACGGAGCTTCATATGTGAGACTTCCAATCACATGCTCTCCATTGGTCAGTATCAAATCCAAGATAGATGGTATATCATTACCACGAAATCGGTCATTGTTGAAAATATGGTTGTAGAGTGGAATTTCTTCATGCAAATGTTGATGTGAAGCATTTAGGAAATTTTCTGGATGAACTGAATTTCCTTTAAATTTCGGAGCATTGAAGTCTCCGATAAGAAGAAATCTGCCGCGGTATCTGGTAGAAACTAATCGTTTATTTGCAAGTAATGCTGAATTGTAGGTTTCGTGAGCTAAGAGAGAACGATATATCACATTCACTATGCATTTTCCTCCTTCTGTTACATTCAGCAAACACCATAATGTGTCCTACAGTTGTAAATCCTCATCTGTGATCTCTCAGCAGAGCAGTCTCGGAATGTGGTAAAGCGCAATACCATCTCGTTGAGTCAGGCGATTGCGACGAATTAGACACATACCCTCAATTACAACTTTATTGTCTTTTGAAGTTGAATGAAGTCATGTCTCAGTTACGGCAATCACGTCTGGCGATTGTGTGTTAGTTAGTTCGGTCAATTCGTGTAGTTTGTTTGTCAAGTATTAGGCATTCGCATACAAAAATTTGACAGTCGATGTTAAGCGAAAAGACTGTTTATGAAATAAAAATTATTGGTACAGCTCGGCCTGAGTCGGTAATTAGGTAATTTTCTTCGCCGACTCCGAATGAGTTGGCCGAATTCCGTTTATTTACCGGTTTTAGATTTTTCACTCTGCTAAGTATTTCGGCTTTCGTTGTCATCCCTGTTATCAGTGATTTTGAGACGTTTAGGAATAATTTTAATCGCTCGGGGCAATTTGCGTCCAAATTGCTTCCATTTTTTTAGAACGGCATCAGCCATACTGTCTGTCAACAGTGTCAGTTTAAAAGGGCGCGGAGCTTCACCTTCGTATTTCGGTGATGTCGGTATCCCAAAGGTATTGATAACAGTTGTCTTATTCGTTTGGATAGCGTCACTTATAAATTTCCATTGTTGTATTTTGTGGTTGAAGTTACATTTGTATCTGGACTATTAGCAGCTTTAGGTACGTTCAGAATTAAGAAACTACGGCTGCTGAGGTCGTTTATTTTCCCAATGTTTCTATTTAATGCCTATTTTGCCCGTTCTGACCAGGGTATATCAACAAAGATACGTGGTGTATTTTCTTCACCGTCTCGTAACAAGTGTGCAGATGAAAGTACATCTTCTAGTTCTTTTCAACTTTGCAACACTACCTTGAGCAATCTCAGTTTATCTTGGTGCATCGCTTTGAGAGCACGAGTTAAGCGAGTCATTGATACCAGATTGATTGTTTTTGAACTTATCCTAGTGTTCTGTTATGTACATTCGGTTATATCATACTGCTATCTATTCGAGAATAGTGTCTCAGTTGCCTTTGGCACATTGGTACTGATAATGCTGAGCGAAACTCTCTCTCTCATCTCTTTGTTGTCGTAGAGGAATATTTTGGAATATTTAGTGGCACTAGTATTGTCTAATGATGAATTTGAATGTTTTGGATCGTTTGTTGATAGTTTCATCAATAGCTCCAATAAATGTCTCATTTAGGAAAACTGGTTTTCCAGGTGTGACAGTCTACTCTCCATTTCATTAAAGTCTTTACCTACAGTCAAGTCTTTAGTTTTATGGCGGACGTCTTTATTTGAATTTTTACAGTTTGTACAAACTTAAAAATCAGATGGGTGTTTCTCATCGTTCACAAGCTTAACACGATCATGAGTTAAATTCTTATCACATGTCGCTTGTAGGTGGAACCGGCAGAAAGTGCATTCAACTGAAACATTATCAACGCTTATCGGATCTAAACATGTGATGCAGAGGTCACGACCATTCCGTGAATACTGCCGCTGTTGTATGAATACTGCTCACGGTCACAGCTGGATCGATTTTGCCTTGGTCTGGGCAGTGGATCTCGTGAAACGTTCGTACATGTTTGTGGGTTGCATAGCGCTTGCGGCTGATTGATAATGGGTATTTGGTCGATTGAGTGATACGACTAAGTTCGGTGGTGGGATTTCGGTATTAAACAAATAATAGGCGATAACTTGTGAACCACAGAAGATAAAACACGAAATAAGGTATCGAAACTTGTACCTCAACGTGGTATTTTCGATGATAGCAAAATCCGTAGGATTGTTGGTGTTAGGAATAACTTTCTGTGCGTGAACTAATAGATTTTTCCCGTCAAAGCTGTTTACTTTGCTGTACGTCGACTTGCACGATCGAAATTATGAAATCCGATAGATATCGTAAAATAATAAACAGAATTCTTTAAGTGGTATAAATCCGAGCATATGAAACGAAGATATGATCAAAATTGTGAGAGCAATGAAAAATACGTCCGTACCGTAGAAAATCAACAACATATATCTTCGCGCATCCTCGATAGACATTATCCGCTAAACATCGATGCTGTCGAGAACATTCATTAACTTTTTACTCGCAATACCAGTGTTTCTGTATTATATCAGATCACGTACAAATTATCTGAAAGCAACTTGTAAATACTGTTACATTTATAATTATTCAACGTTAAATTCCGCCCCAGAAATGACCTTGAAATTTTTTTGCAAATGTACATACTACAATGTGATTTTACAAACACATTGAAAAGTATTGATCATGATTAACATGCCTTGGATTTCAAAGAATAAAATTTATTTATCTATCTATTTAGTTAATTATTTAGTTAGTTAGTTAGTTAGTATTTAGTTATTCAATATCTATGGAGTTTTCTTCGGAAGATGTTCCTAAGCGAACTAGTCGCGTGTTTTCATCTGGTCTATTTTAAGCTCACAAAGTGATACGTAGGTTTCATCGCCAATTAGAGCTACCCTGCTTTAATCTTTTAATTTTTAGTATAGACACCATTTTGAATACAGTAAGTTCACGTCCTTTGCTTCCCTTCACTTTTGTAGGTGTTACCGGCAGTATGTGTTCAGTAAGCAAACAAATCCCGTTTTTACTGAGATATGTTATTTGTAAATTTCCATATTTTTCTGTGGTTTCTGTGGAGCTATATGCTTTTCAGACCAATAAAATTGAATTGAATTGAATTGAATCCAATTTAAATGATCCAAGTTGACCCTTGTTCAAATAGGCAGACGATCCAAATCGACCGTGTCCAATTGAGCAATTCAATTTTGTTTCTCCGAATAAAACAATCCGAGTTGAGAACGGTAACGTCCGTGACGTGAGTAACGCGTATTCCACCCGTTTCTTAGTTCGACAAGTTCAAAACCACATTTCGGATGTTATACGGTACTGTAATTAGCAACAATTACAACAACAATAATTATACAAACCTCAACTGTATAGGAACGTACAGCGAACCGTGGAGCCAAAATACTCCAGAATCATTTATATCAAATGCAAACAAGTTCAATGACGACCTGGAATATAAATAGAATGAAAAGAGTTACAAAAATTGCCGTCCAAAATGTCTTTTAAAGACAAGACACCCAAAAGTGGTGTCAAAATACAAGCCAATTACAAGTGCCCTAAATGGCAACCAAATTTAACAACAATGACCGACAATGGCCAAAACGAACAATCAAAAAAATGATTGACCAAAGGCGTGTAAAGAAAAGATTTACAATAGCAAGTTTTTAATAACAAAAGAAATGTTCTCCATCAAATACAGAATAAATATAAAATACCGGAAAATATATTCAACAAAATTTAGATTCTGGAAATTGATTCAAAATATAACGTAAAGACGAAGGAAAAGGAAGAATTTCATAAAGTTGCATCTTACACCCATTCCACAGTGAGGTTGCACAAACATAGTTAAGAATTTCCGACCGGTAAGCTTGACTAGTGTTTTATGCAAAACTTTGGATAGACTTATCAGGGTTCGATTGTGCAGCCATCTCGTGCACAATTCATCAACAAACACGGTTCAACATGGCTTTTTTAAAGGAAGGTCGTGTCTCTCAAATCTTTTATGCTTTTTAGATCGAGTTTCTAAGACACTGGATGAAGGCAGACGGGTAGAGGTCTTTAAAATAGACTTTAGTAAAACGTTTGACTCGGTTAGTCACAGGTTCCTGGGGATGAAGCTCGCCGCCAAAGGCATATCTGGTAAGCTTCACGACTGGATAACCAGTTTTCTTCGTGATAGATCCTTCCAGGTCCCTGTGGGCGATACTACCTCTGAATTCGCAACAGTTAACAGTAGGGTCCCACAAGGTTCAGTATTAGGCATAATACTCTTTCTGATCTTCATCCTTGATCTGGCATCGCAGTTGTCATGTCCCTGCTACATGTTTGCTGATGATGTCAAATTCACCGGATCCAGTGATCACGGTGATTTGTTGAGAGATATTGAAAAGGTCATTAAATGGTCGCAGGATTGGAATTTTCCTCTGAACTATAGTAAATGTCATCTGTTGTCTGCAGCAGTCAACAGAATTACAGTAACTGCGAATAACGGTAGGATCGACTTTCAATCTATTCAGAGGATTAAGGATTTGGGTATAGTCGTAACAGCGGACTTCAAATGGGCTGCGCAGTGTGCCACCGCTGCACAATGAGCTAGAGGAGAACTCTTT
The DNA here is from genome assembly GCA_013407085.1 of Atriophallophorus winterbourni. NCBI lineage: Eukaryota > Metazoa > Platyhelminthes > Trematoda > Plagiorchiida > Microphallidae > Atriophallophorus > Atriophallophorus winterbourni. The sequence continues at coordinate 20,484 of JACCGJ010007949.1, forward strand.
AGGCTTAAATCCGTTCTGACATGTAGAACGCCGGAAGTGTTTATCCCTTCATATACGGCGATTGTCAGGCCGCATTAGAATACTGCGTGCAAGCCTGGAGTCCCTTCTTTCAAAAGGACATATTACTATTAGAAAGAGTCCAACGACTGGCTACCAAAATGGTTGAAGGTATGTTTGGGAAACCCTACGAAGAACGTCTAATTTCTTTAGGTCTCTTCTCCCTTCGGCGTCGGCGTCTACGGGGTGACCTCATAGAAACTTTCAAAATCCTGAAATGCTTAGGCGACGAGGGCTGTTAAATCCTGTTCTCTCGAGCGATCAACCCCTCAACTAGAGGACATACATTGAAGCTCGCGAAAAACCACAGCCGTCTGAATCTTAGACAACACTTTTTCAGTGAAAGAGTGGTAAGCTTCTGGAACAAGCTGCCTGAGGAACTAATAGCTTGCACATCAATAGGTGCATTCAAAAGGGGTTTAGATGCCTTGTGGCTTGGGCTTTTTCCAGAATTTTTCCCGTGAATATGCAGGTTGTCTGTCGTCAGAATTGTCCATTTTTTGTTCATTTTGAAATTATATGGTCTTGACCACAATTTTAAAAAAATCCTGTTTTATAATGCCTCGTTTTAAATGTCATGTTTTAAATGTACGCACCAATTTTCCATAGCTAACCTCTCACCGGCTTGGT